>SJYQ01003742.1:467999-514932 GCA_006410935.1 Redunca redunca
CCCCCCCCCCCACCAAGGCTTCTCAGACACAGGGGCCTACTGGCGCTCCTGGTATGACTCTCCCACCTTCATGGAGGATCTGGAACACCTCTACCAGCAGCTGGAGCCCCTCTACCTGAACCTCCATGCCTACGTCCGGCGTGCACTGCACCGCCGATATGGGGACAGATACATCAACCTCAGGGGACCCATCCCTGCTCACCTGCTGGGTAAGGGCCTGGCCTCACCTCCACACATGGCCAGGGTCAGCTTCATCACGTTTTACCTTTCAGAGCATCGCATTGCTCACTCACCCGCATGTGAACCCATAAAGTCGGTGATCCTTCTCATGATCACTGCTGTTCAGAGGAGGGCTTAGGATGCACGAGGGACGTGGCACAGGGCAGAGAGCTAGTAAAATGCAGAGCCAGGAGCCACCCTGAAGGCTTTAGCTCCAGTGGAAGAGGAGAAAGAACCCCACTTTTTGCCCCAGAAAGCCAGCCCTGGGGGCCGGTGTCAGGGCTGGGGGAGGGCAGGGACCTGGCAGTCAGAAAGGACCCCAGCCGCATCACCTGGGCACCTTGGCCTCTGCCAGCCCCAGGGAATGCAGAGCACTCGGGGGCGGGTGGGACTGCTGTGTGAGCCAGGCAAGCGGGCTGTGGCCCTGCTGTGCCCCAGGTCCAGACACCGGGGTGCTGTTCGGTGACACTCCTGGGGAAGCAGGCCCTGGCTGGGCTGGGCATCAAGCTGCCGGCTCCCCTCCTCTGTCTAGGGAACATGTGGGCCCAGAGCTGGGAGAACGTCTACGACACAGTGGTGCCGTTCCCCGACAAGCCCAATCTTGATGTTACCAGTGCTATGGTGCAGAAGGTGAGCTCGGAGTCAGGCCCTGGCAGGGGCCATGAAAGGGAGTCAGACGCCAGGAGCTGAGGAGCCGCAGCCTGCAGTGTGTGTCCCTACCGTGAGCTGGGTGCCAGTTCTTCCCTCAGGACCCCGCTGGGAGGGGAGGGGGGCAGTGAGCAGCAGGCCACTTTTGTGTATCCGCTATAGCCAGTAGGGGCCTGGCCTCCGGGAAGGGAGGCCACGGAGCAGAGGCGCTCTTTGTGAGCACGGAACTGACCCGAGTGGGAGATCCCAGACACGCCCCCGGGGCAGCCGGGGTGGGCTCTAGCAGCTGGCCCCTGACCCAAGTGTGCCCCCCCACCCCTCCACCCCCAGGGCTGGAACGCCACACACATGTTCCGGGTGGCGGAGGAGTTCTTCACCTCCCTGGGGCTCTTGCCCATGCCACCCGAGTTCTGGGCGGAATCCATGCTGGAGAAGCCAAGCGACGGGCGGGAGGTGGTGTGCCACGCGTCTGCCTGGGACTTCTACAACAGGAAAGACTTCAGGTCTCGATGCTGGAAGTGGCTTGCAAGGCTCCCAAAGGCCGGGCAGCCAGGCCACAGGGAGGCCAGCTCCCAGGCCCATGTCTATCCCAGCTCCAAGACTGGCTGGGAGGCTGGGTCTCTTCTAGGGCTACAGCAGGCTGCTTTCACTAGGCAGCTCTCAGAGGCAGCCAGCCTTGTACCTTGGAACGGAGGGGACAGGCCGGGTGTGGCTGGGGCAGGGTGGAGGTTTGCCTGTTTCCACCGGTTCCTGGGAATCCTGGGACAGCGCCCGCCTGGCTTCGTTCCCTCTGGCACCAGCCTCCCTGTGTGTTCTCTGGTCCCCGTCCTGCCCGTCCTTCACCCTCACCCACGCCCTCTCCCTGCCCCAGGATCAAGCAGTGCACACGGGTCACTATGGACCAGCTGTCCACGGTGCACCACGAGATGGGCCACGTGCAGTACTACCTGCAGTACAAGGACCAGCACGTCTCCCTGCGCCGAGGCGCCAACCCCGGCTTCCACGAGGCCATCGGCGATGTGCTGGCCCTCTCCGTCTCCACTCCTGCACACCTGCACAAGATCGGCCTGCTGGACCAGGTCACCAACGACACAGGTATGCAGGGGTGGAGAGGACCCAGCCCAGCCCACCCAGACCCCAATGGGTCCCCCAGCAGGACCCCACTGGTCACTGCTCCCATCTGCCCGTCTCGTTTCTGCCTCCCTGCCCCACGTCAGGCAGGTCTGGGGATCCGCCCAGGCCTCGAGGCCTACCCTGAGTCCCAGATCCACTGCCCAAGCGTCCTCTTCCAAGCAGGACTGCATGGTCTCAAAGGCTCACGCTCCTTTCTCTGCATCTGCCCAGCCTCACCTCCTGCCAGCCTCTCCCCCAGGGCCCCCTATCCCAGCCGGACTCCCCTCTCCCTCTGACCTCTCTCTTCTCATCTCCCAACAGAGAGCGACATCAACTACTTGTTAAAGATGGCACTGGAAAAAATTGCCTTCCTGCCCTTTGGCTACTTGGTGGACCAGTGGCGTTGGGGGGTCTTTAGTGGGCGAACCCCCCCTTCCCGCTACAACTATGACTGGTGGTATCTTCGGTGAGCAAAGAGGGGTGGAGAGGGGCCTTGCCACCTTCCCAGGTACCCTGCCTCCTGCTTCCCTCCTCTCCAGGAACACCTCCCCCTCCTCCTCATGGCATTCTTTCCTGCCTAAAACTCCGTCGGACAGGTGGTCATCCCCAGTTCTCCAGGATGGGGAGGGACGGCCAGTGGGAATGCCTGCTTGGCAGCCTTTTCTGCAGAGGGAAAATCAGCCTGTGTACAACCCTCAGGTCCTAGGACAACTTAACCACATCCTCTTCCAGAACCAAGTATCAGGGGATCTGTCCTCCGGTTGTCCGAAACGAAACCCACTTTGACGCTGGAGCCAAGTTTCACGTCCCAAATGTGACCCCGTATATCAGGTATTCCCCCAGTTCTGGCACACCTTAGTTCCTTCCCCTACGCTGGGCCCCCATATCCCCGGCTTGTCCCCATCCTCCCCTGGACCCCCAACAACCTGGAATTTGAGTGGGCCTCTCTCCTGAGCCAAGCTTAGTTCTCAGTTCTCCTCCAAGGCAGCCCATGGTCCAGCCTCTGCCCTGTGGAAGCTAGCTGGGCCCCAGGCAGGGCCCCCGCCATCTCCCTCACGCCCTCCCTGTGCCTGCAGGTACTTCGTGAGCTTTGTCCTGCAGTTCCAGTTCCACGAGGCACTGTGCAAGGAGGCAGGCCACCAAGGCCCCCTGCACCAGTGTGACATCTACCAGTCCACCCAGGCGGGGGCCAAGCTCCGGTGCGTGGGGGCCGTGGGGGTGAGGGGAGAGCTCAGTGAAGGGTGCATCAGGTGGGGGCACCACCACCACGCCAGTGGAGGGAGCCCTTCTCCACTCCCCCTCCTTTTCTTTCTCTCATCAACTGCTTGTCGAGCGGGCTTTCTGGCTGGCACGTATGATAAGTCGCTTCAGTCGTGTCTGACTCTTTGCGACCCCATGGACTGTAGCCCGCCAGGCTCGTCTGTCCAAGGGATTCTCCAGGCAAGAATACCAGAGTGGGTTACCATGCCCTCCTCCCGGGACTCTTCCTGCCCAGGGACTGAATCTACATCTCACATCTCCTGCATCGGCAGGCGGGTTCTTTACCACTAGCACCACCTGGGAAGCCCTTCTGGCTGGCGTGGGGCAAGACAAATGTCCCCCTTTCACAGAGCTCCTAGGCCCTGAGACTTAATGCTGCCATTCTTGCCACCCAGTGGGGAGCAAAGTGGCCAGAGGCAGAGCAGGTGGGCAGGGCAGCAGCCACAGACCCTGGCCTGAGACCCTGTGCCCACAGCGCCCACTCTGCCTGACAGGGCGCTGCTGCAGGCAGGCTCCTCACGGCCCTGGCAGGAGGTGCTGAAGGACATGGTCGGCTCAGACAACCTGGACGCTAGGCCTCTGCTCAGCTACTTCCAGCCGGTCACACAGTGGCTCGAGGAGCAGAACCAGCAGAACGGCGAGGTCCTGGGCTGGCCTGAGTATCAGTGGCGCCCGCCGATGCCTGACAATTACCCAGAGGGCATTGGTAAAGCCTGGGGCAGGGTGCCGTGGGTTCTCAGCTCTAGGTTCAGGACCCAGGCCCCCAGTTCACAGGTCCCAATCAGCTTGTCCAGCCAGGCCCTGGCGTCCTGCCTGGAGGGCCAGGAAGCCCCCTGAGCACTCAGCAGGGCCCTGGGGTGGAGTGGACACATCTTTCCAGCCTCCTGGGGAGGGTGTGCCCAGATGTGAGGCCCCTGGCCAGGGGCTGGCTGGCGGGCACACTGCTCTATGAGGTCATACTGCAGGATCCGCTCTTATTGGCCGGGGGCGGGGGCTGCAGGGCTCTGCTCTCCTGCGGCCATGGGCCATGGTTGGGCTGCTCCAGGACTGCCTCACCTCCTCCTCCTCCTGCTCTGCTGTGGGCGGCTCCTGCTGGTCCCCAGTGAGGGGACCACTGGCCAGGGGTCCACCAGCCAGGGGACCACCAGCCAGGTGACAGCCAACCAGGCAACAACCATCCAGGCAACAACCAGCCAGGCAACAACCAGCAGTGAGACAACCATCCGCCACTCAACCACCCATCCCTCAACAACCAGCAGCCCGAAGAAAACCCAGAGCCCAAGTGGGATTGGCTGGGGGGCGGGGCGGGGAGGCCCAGGCAGTGGCAGGAGGGCGAGGGGAGGCCTGTCTGTGTCCCTCTGCTCTGTCCCGCAGACCTGGTGTCCGACGAGGCCGAGGCCCGCAAGTTTGTGGAGGAATATGACCGGAGATCCCAGGTGGTGTGGAACGAGTATGCCGAGGCCAACTGGAACTACAACACCAACATCAGCACGGACAACAGCAAGTTGCTGGTAGGGGCCCCTGCAGCCCAGCACACAGGCACGCCTCATCCCACAGGGCTGGTCCTCTGTAACCCAAGGTGCTACAGGCTGCCCTCCCGTCCCCAGCATCACCCCGGGGCACACGTTCTCAGAGTGTGTGAAACATCCCCGCGGCCTGTTGAAAAGTGTCCAGTTTCAGTTGCAGGTGGGCACACACCCCATGCCTAACACAGCTTGTCTTTCATCAACAATCTGTTGTTGGTAAAGGAACAATTTGTACAGAAGTAAGTGATGCCAAAGTCAGTTTTTAAAAAGACTGAAGGCTCCTGTGTGCCACCGTAGCGAGGGCTACACCTGTCCCCCAACCGTGACCCCCCCGCGTCTGTGTGGCCAAGCGGAGATCGTCGCCACGGTGAGCCTCAGAGACATATTTCATGAAGACGCATATGCACTGGCCATAGTTCCTTGGCACTCGACATCTATTGCCTCGTGTATTCCTCAACAGTCTTGCAAAGCCAGTGACCTTATTCCCATTTCACAGCTGGGACCCTGAGGTTCAGAAGCCACAGAGAGAATCCCAAGCTGCCTCTGTCCCAACAGCATTCAAGATGCCGGGGTGGGGGTGGTTTCCTTCTCTGCCTCTCCCACATGATGTCTTGCTGGATGAGGGCGTGTATACTGCACACAGGACATCACAGACAGTCCTGGCTGAGGAAGGTCTTTATAGGCAAAGGCAGCAACTTGATAAAGCTGCCCCCCGACACCCAGCCTCTTCAGCTCCCGCACGATGCCTCCTCCTAGGAGCCCTTTCCAGAGCTCCTCCTGGGCCTCATGATACGGCTCCCCCTGTGCCTGCAGATGGAGAAGAACTTACAGATGGCAAACCACACTGTCAAGTACGGCACCTGGGCCAGGAAGTTCGATGTGACCAACTTCCAGAATGCCACCATGAAGCGGATGATAAAGAAGATTCAGGATCTAGAGCGGGCGGCACTGCCTGTCAAGGAGCTGGAAGAGGTGGGGAACTTGGGGGTCGGGTGGGCAAAGAGGGTAGAGGATCCCAGGTCAGGAGAGGGTCCTAGCTCAAGAGATGGCATGTAGCCTTCATGCTGCTTCCTCCTCCTCAAGTTGTCAAGTCATGACTTCTGCCTACGTCTGTGCACACCTCCAGACTCGCCTACATACACCCCCAGACTTGCTGAGAAGGGAGTCCCTTTCCCAACCCATAGCCCAGCAACCCCCGCCACCTCCCGCCCCACGCAATGGTGCCGGGGCGAAGCAGGGGGCCAGATCTGTAGCTCGCTGCCCCTCTGCTTCCCCCGCAGTACAACCAGATCCTGCTGGACATGGAGACCGTTTACAGTGTGGCCTCTGTGTGCCACAAAAATGGCACCTGCCTGCGGCTCGAGCCTGGTGAGCACACTGGGCAGTGAGCGGGAGGCCCAGGGAGGCTGGGGTGCTGTCCGCGAAAGGGAAATGTTCAGTTCTGACTCGGGAGGTCAGCATGCCCAGGAAACTCGCTTCCCTCTTTTCCACCCGTGGGGCTTCTCTGCCACCGCTTAGAACCAGCCCGGCTTCATCTCTGTGCTGGGTCCCCAGCTCCCTCCGGTCCCATCCTCCCTGTTCCACCCTGCACTCCACCCTTCAGAGCAGGTGTATCTCAAATGTTTCTCTCAGGGGCTTGGACTCCCCTCTAGGCACCTACCTCCCCTCACGCTCCTCCCTGGATCCCACCCCACCCCGAAATTGAAGCCTCAGCCCGCAGAAGCCATTCCCACCTCACTCCCTCCAAGGCCGGCAGGAATGGACCAGCTCTGGCGAGTCTCTTCCTCTCACAGGAGACTTAACCTTCCCCCTTCTGAAGGAGCTCAGCCCCGACACCCCAGTACCTGCACACAGAGACCCCCCTCCCGCCCCCTCTGACCCACCTTCCCAGGGTCAGGGAGCCAGAGACATAAACATTTTTCCTGAGGAATCTCCACCCAGAAACAGTCTCTTCCTGGCCCTCCGCCCAACTCCCACTTTAGAACAATCACAAATAGAAAGGGAAATGGAAAATAAACAAGAGAGAGAAACAGTTTTCCTAGGACAGGGTTTGGCCCGCGGGTTGTGTATGTGGATAGGCACGCAAGTGGGGGTGGATATACATGTGCGTGTGTTTGTTTATGGACAAGAGTGTTAGAGGGAATGTGGCCTCCACCCCCATCAGTCAACCCCTTGATCTGGGGCTGGGCTGTCAGATCGCTGCCAGTAGTAACAATAACAGCATCCCCCAAAACAGAACACTCACATCAGCAGAGGACAGATGGAAAATTCTCAAAATGTGTTTTCCTCCTAACAAAGCTACCTTGAATGTACCTCCTCTGTGTAGAGTGGATGCTCATAGCACATCGCAGCGCAGAGCGCGGTCAGCGAGGGCTGGATGCCCGCAGGCCTCCGTCTTAGGCCCGGTAGGGCAGGAAGCGGGGCCACCTTCACACCTGGCCCCCGTGGTCATGGCCTCCTCCTCCCGGCTCTGCGAAGGCCGTGTCAGCTCCATGTAACCCATGACCCAGGAGGCCGCTCATACAGGCAGGCTCAACAGGACATGGATCCGAGGTGGTGCTTGAGCGGATCTCTGCATTGGGCCTGCACAGTGGTTATTCAGGCAGTTCAGTTACAATGTGTGAAAGGCATCCTGGGCCCCATGCGACGCAGAGATCAAGGAGGCCCAGTCCCCACTCAGGGTCCTCCCGCCCCCCAGGCCAGCATTATCCCCATCTCACAGACGGAGAGGGGTCAGGAGGAAACCGACCAAGAACCCCCATCTTTTGACCTCCAGGCTATTTCTCCCAGGGAGGGGTTGCCAGGGGACAAATGGCGAGCAGCAGCTCTGGGGCCTGGGCCCTGGGTTTGTGCCCCAGCTTGGCCGCTTCCTGGCTAGGAGATGCAGCCATGCCACCAACACTTATGTGGAAGGAGCGTCAGGGCACCCCTCACGGGGCTGTTGCAGCCCTGTAGTTCCCTGAGGTTGCGTCCGGACAGCGCTGAGTCTGGGCCTGGCACCTGTAAGCCCATAGAAAGGGCACCAGCCTGTCTCCAGTTTCCCCCAACCTGTGCTGCCCCTTCCCATCTTCTCCCAGCTCTGGAGGAGGTGGGAGGTGAGTCAGGAGCTGGGGGCTCAAGCCATCCCACCCCTCCCGCCCAGATCTGACCAAGCTGATGGCCACATCCCGGAATTATCAGGACCTGGCCTGGGCATGGAAGAGCTGGCGTGACAAGGTGGGGCGGTCCATCCTCCCCTACTTCCCCAAATATGTGGAGCTCACCAACAAGGCAGCCAGGCTCAATGGTGAGTGCTCCCCGCAGGGTCACCGGGGCCCTCAGAGGGTCCCTCTGAGACCCGAGAGGTGAGGGGGGCAGTCCTTGAAGGAGACAGGGAGTGCTCTGGGGACGGTCAGAGAGCCTGGCTGCACCCCCACCCCCACCCCCACAGGCTACCAGGATGGTGGGGACTCCTGGAGGTCCATGTACGAGATGCCCTTCCTGGAGGAGGAGCTGGAGCAGCTGTTCCAAGAGCTGCAGCCGCTCTACCTGAACCTGCACGCCTATGTGCGCCGGGCCCTGCACCACCACTATGGGCCCGACGTCATCAACCTGGAGGGCCCCATCCCAGCCCACCTGCTCGGTGAGCGCCAGCGAGACGGGCCGCAGTCCGAGGGCGGAGGGCAGACTGGGAAGGGTCTGCAGGGGACACTGGAGCCTGGGGCAGGGGAATGTTGCCAGGCCCAGAGTGGGGTGGGGGGTGGGGGTGGGAAGAAGAGCCCCCTACTTGCACTTGGTGCCACGTTTGCTATAGATCCACATGGCACCAGTCACCAGGGATGGGGCAGTGCAGAGTTCACAGGCCTGTCCTGGGGAGACCACCTCCCGGGTCACAGCACCAGGCAGCATGAGTGGGAGGAGGGGGCTGGAAGTGGAAGCTGAGAAGGCCTCCCCAGGAGGGGGCTGTGAACAAAGCCTTGAAGGGTGAGAGGTTCTGACAGCTGGAGAAAGTCGTCATGTCGGGAGAGAGAAGGGTAGACACGATGTTCAGGCAAAGGAGCTGGGAGAGTGTTGCTGTTGTTCACTCGGTTGTGTCGGACTCTTTGAGACCCCATGGACTGCAGCACAGCAGGCTTCCCTGCCCTTTACTATCTCCCAGAGTTTGCTCAAACTCATGTCCATTGGATTGATGATGCCATCCAACCATCCCACCCTCTGTCTTCCCCTTCTCCACCCTCCTTCAATCCTTCCCAGCGTCAGAGTCTTTTCCAATGAGTTGGCTCTTCTCATCAGGTGGCCAAAGTATTGGAGCTTCAGCTTCAGCATCAGTCCTTCCAATGAATTTTCAGGGTTGATTTCCTTTAGGATTGACTGGTTTGATCTCCTTGCAATCCAAGGGACTCTCAAGACTCTTCTCCAGCACCACAATTTGAAAGCATCACTTCTTTGGCTCTCAGCTTACATTTTATGATCCACCTCTCACATCCATACATGACTACTGGAAAAACTGTAGCTTTGACTATATGGACCTTTGTTAGCAAAGTGGTATCTCTGCTTTTTAATATGGTTTGTCCTTTTTAAAACTAGGTTTGTCATAGTTTTTCTTCCAAGGAGAAAGTGGCTTTTAATTCCATGGCTGCAGTCACTGTCTACAGTGATTTTGGAGCCCAAGAAAATGAAGTCTGTCACTGTTTCCATTGTTTATCTATTTGTCATGAAGTGATGGGACCAGATGCCATGATCTTACTTTATTGGATATTGAGTTTTAAGCCAGCTTTTTCACTCTCCTCTTTCACCTTCATCAAGAGGCTCTTTACTTCCTTTTCACTTTCTGCCGTAAGGGTGGTGTCATCTGCATATCTGATGTTACTGTATTTCTCCTGGCAGTCTTGATTCCAGCTTGTGCTTCATCCAGCCTGGCATTTCACATGATGTACTCTGGATAGAGGTTAAATAATCAGGGTAACAATATACAGCCTTGATGTACTCCTTTCCCAATTTGGAACCAGTCTGTTTTTCCATGTCCACTTCTAACTATTGTTTCTTGACCTGCACACAGCTTTCTCAGGAGGCAGGTAAGGTGGTCTGGTGTTCCCATCTGTTTAAGAATTTTCCGCAGTTTGTTGTGATCCACATAGTCAAAGGCTTTACAGTAGTCAGTGAAGCAGAAGTAGATGCTTTTCTGGAATTCTCTTGCTTTTTCTATGATCCAATGAATGTTGGCAATTTGATCTCCAGTTCCTCTGCTTTTTCTAAATCCAACTTGTACATCTGGAAGTTCTCCATTCATGTACTATTGGAGTTTAGTTTGAAGGGTTTTGACAGTTACCTTGCTAGCATGTGAAATGTCCCCTCAGCTTGGGAACCCTCATTCTCCAGGGGTTGTAAACTCAGATGCCCTGAGTGCATGACCTAGGCAGTCGGAGACAACAAGGGGTGGCAGGGGCTGGGCAAGTAGAGGCCACTGGGTTCCTGTGTCTTGTCGGACCATCAGGCCATTCCTGGGAGGCTCCTTACTGTGGACAGAGACACCAGATGGGGCCACACACCGTTTACAGATCATGAGGGAGACCCCCTTCTAGCTTTGGGTCTAGTTCTTTGCAGCTCAAGAGACCAGCCACCCTCGGTCCCTCTGTGGTGAGACCAGAGAATGCCAGCTCATTGGCCAAGAAACACAGACCCCAAGAAGGAAAGCAGGTGCCCACTGGCCTGGAAGCTGGGCTCAGAGCAGAGCTTGCGCCCCCATCCCATCCTGGCTTCTCACGCACTCTGGCCCTCACTGGCTTGCACCCATAGGCTCCACTTGATGTCAGCTCAAGCTTAGTCTCCTTTGGGCCTGAAGGTGGTAGTTGCTCAGTCGTGTCTGACTCTTTTACAACCCCATGGACTGTAGCCCACCAGGCTGCTCTGTCCATGGGATTTCCCAGGCAACAATACTGGAGTGAGTTGCCATTCCTTTTTCCAGGGGATCTTCCCGACCCAGGGATGGAACCCAGGTCTCCCGCATTGCAGATAGATTCTTTACCATCTGAGCCACTTGGGAAAGCTTCTTTACTCTTATCTTGCCCTAAATGCTGAGGCATCAACCTCTCCTAAAGGAGGGCAGTAGGGTGGTTCTTTCTTTTAATTTTGGCTTTGTGCGGGGTCTCTGTTGTGACACAGGCTTTTCTAGTTGCGGGCTCAGTAGTTGTGTGGGGTGCAGGCTTAGTTGCCCCATGGCATGTGGGATCTTATTTCCTTGACCAGGGATCAAACCCACATCCTCTGCATTGGAAGGCAGATTCTCAACCACTGGACCACCAGGGAAGTCCCAGAAGGGTGGTTCTTGCCAGCTGACTGCATAAACTGACCTCAGATGACGTGGACGGGACACAGCAGTGGCTGGTCAGGTTGTGATCAGCAGGACTGGGATCTGATCCCTCACGCTGTGTGACGGTGCTGAGCCTAAAACATAACACTGTCTCCCCTCTCTCTGCATCTCGTCCTCTGCCTGCCTCCAGGGAACATGTGGGCACAGAGCTGGTCCAACATCTATGACTTGGTGGCACCCTTCCCTTCAGCCCCCAAGATGGATGCCACGGAGGCCATGATAAAGCAGGTCCGCACTGGCCCCCTTCTCGCACCCCTGCTCCTCCAGGGCAGCCCCAGGGCGTGGGGCGGGGAGCCCTGCCCCAGGGGGAGAGGGCCCTCTAATTCAGGAGCTGCTTCTAGCTTGGCCCTCCCCCCGGGCCCTCCCACGGTGGCACACAGTCCGTCCCTACCGTCCCCAGCTTCGGCAGAGCTCTGTCTGTTTGCAGGGCTGGACACCCCTAAGGATGTTTAAGGAAGCAGACAATTTCTTCACTTCCCTGGGGCTGCTGCCCGTGCCCCCCGAGTTCTGGAACAAGTCGATGCTGGAGAAGCCGACCGATGGGCGGGAAGTGGTGTGCCATGCCTCCGCCTGGGACTTCTTCAACGGCAAGGACTTTAGGTGCGTCCGGGCTGCAGGTCCTGAGCCCAGAGGCCAAGGAGACGAGTCCAAGTCCAAGCTGGGGGCGGAGGGTTCGGAGAAGTGGGCCTGGCCTCAGCGTGGCCACCAGCTTGTACCAGGGGAACCCCATCTACCATGCAAGGGTCTCCTTGAGCACTGACCAGCTGCGTCAGCTCAGGGTTCCAGGTCACAGTCCTGGGGGTGAGCCTGTGTGAGCCGCCAGCCAGCCTCCCTCTTGGGCAGGCCCTGTGCATAGCGGGCCCTCCCCCTGCTGCCTGTGCCTTGAGATAGGGAGATACACGGGGGTGTGGGGGCTTCACACAGATCTACTCTCACCTCTGACAGGGCTCAGGAGCTGTCTGCATCTGTGGACAGCGTTTCAGTTACTGCTGTATATCATGCCAGCTCAAAACCCAAGGCAGTAAAACAGCTATTTGACTATGCTCATGATTTTTTAATTATTACTTTGAATGTATTTACTTATCTATGGCTATGCTGGGTCGTGGTGGCTGTGCGAGGGCTTCTCTTGTTGAGGCAGGCAGGGGCTCCTCGCCCCCTGCAGCGCATGGGCCTCTCACTGTGGTGGCTTAACTCTTGTTGCGGCTCACAGACTCTGGAGTGTGGACTCAGTGTTGTGGCTCATGGCTTTAGTTGCCCCGTGGCATGTGAAATCTTCCCAGACCAGGGGTCAAACCTGTGTCCCCTGCATTTGCAGGCTGGTTCTTAACCACTGGACCACCAGGGAAGTCTGCTAGTGATTTTATGGGCCAGGGGTTCAGGCACTGCACAGAGGAAGTGGCTCATCCTGCCTTGCAGAGTGGAGACCTTTGCTGGGGCATCTCTGATGGCGGCAGAAGGCTGGCATGGCTCAGGGGGGTTTCGGTCCAGGGCTGTGCTCCTGGCTGTCAGCTGGCTTCCTCAGTTTTTCTCTGTGTGGCACATGCTGGGGCAGGGACGCTCATGTGGGTTCCTGCATTCACATGCTGGGTGCCCGGGCTGGCGTGGCTGGAGCAGCCGGGGTCTGGCCAGACATGTCTCTCTAGGAGAGCTTGGATGACCTCATGGGGTGGCAGCCTCAGGCGGTCAGATTTCTTACCTGGTGGCCGGCATCCACAGAGCAAAAGCAAAAGCAGCCAGATCTCTTAAAGACTAAGTTAGTCCAGAACTGGGACAGGTCACTCCTGCCACATTTTATTGGCTAAAGCAAGTCACAAGGTTCAACCAGTCACAACCTAGGTTCAAAAGATTAAAAAGTTTCCACCTCTTGGGAGAAGTGGCAGAGATGATGAAGTATCTCTGGTGAGAAGAGTGGACTCAGAGGTCCTAGAACAATGTAGGCAGGTTCACTGGCTCCCCTGGCCTTGGGCTCTTCCTTCAGAGGCACGGAGACCAGAGCCTCAGGGTGGGGCACAGAGAGACTCTCAAAGGTGAGGGCTCCTTGGGGAACCTCGCTCGTACAGGGAGTCCTAACAGGAGGTGGGCAGACCCCAACTTCGTTGTCACTGGGGCAGCTCTTTCCCCTCAGAATAGAATAACAGAAAAAGGGGTCCACTGAGCTGAAAAGCTCTGGTTAGATCCAAGGGTGAATTTCCTCGGCTCACAAAAGGTGGAAAGGGAAGTGGAGCCCCTGCTCGGACAGCTCGGCAGATGTCCCATCAGTCCTGGCCCTGAGAAATCCCAGTCATCTGCCTGCTGGCATCGGACACGTGGGGTGCAGATGAGCCCAGACACCACTGTTTCCTTCAGGAAGCCTGAGACCAGGGAGAGACAGACCGTGAGAAGAGGAACCACAGGACCCACGTCCTGGAAAGTCACTGGGCGTGACTGAGGGTCCCCATGCCTCCAGAGCGCATACCTCGCACAGTTAGAAAGCCCCACACAGCAGTGCATGCTTGAGGTGTTCCGGGGAGCTGGAGGCAGGGGAGGGGCCTGGAGGACCACGCTGCAGGAGTTTCCAGTCCCCAGATCGCCTCCATTTCTCCTTTTGGTTTCCCTCCCCGTGATAATGTGTTCCTCGCATGTGGCGGTCCTGGGGGCCTGCTCTGCGAGCAGGGTTAGCCGCTGCCTTTGCCCAGAGCTCCTTGTTGTCTCTCTCCTACCCTGTGCTCCAGGATCAAGCAGTGCACCTCAGTGAACATGGAAGACCTGGTGGTGGCCCACCACGAAATGGGCCACATACAGTACTTCATGCAGTACAAGGACTTGCCTGTGACCTTCCGGGAGGGCGCCAACCCCGGCTTCCACGAGGCCATTGGGGACGTGCTGGCCCTCTCAGTGTCCACCCCCACGCACCTGCACAAGATCGGCCTGCTGAGCAGCGGGGACGGCGGCTACGGTGAGCGAAGAACGGGGAGATCCAAGCGGGCAGAGGGGCCGAGAAGGGGCATCGAGCTTGGGAGGCAGAGAGGAGGCTCCGTGGGCCACAGGCAGTGCCAGGACAGAACACAAGGAGCCAGGGGACAGCCAGCAGGGAGAGCAGGGGGGAATACCCCTCCCAAGAGGCGGGTCGCTGGACCGAAGGAGAAGCAGGTCACCCCGCCCACTCCACCCATTCCACGCACTGCACACCCGCTCAGCCCGCTGCTAAGATATGGCGGGAGGCAGGCCTGGATCTGACGTCAGGCTCCCTTCTCTTGGCAGAGGAGGATATCAACTTTCTGATGAAGATGGCGCTCGACAAGATCGCCTTCATCCCCTTCAGCTTCCTCGTGGACCAGTGGCGCTGGAGGGTGTTTGACGGAAGTGTCCCCAGGGAGAACTACAACCAGGAGTGGTGGAGCCTCAGGTTCCAGAGCCCTGCTGTCGGGTGTGGGCGGGGTCTCCATGGGGCACATGCCGGCACCTGGGTCTGTGTGCACCTGATGTGTCTGCATGTATGGTGTCTAGGCGTGTGTGTGTGTGTGTATGTGTGTGTGTGTGCCTGTGTTTGTATGTACCTGGTGTGTCTGTGTGGCATGTAAGTGTGTGTCTGCCTGCATCTGTGTGTACCTGGTCTGTGTATATGGTGTCTAGGTGTGTGTGTGCTTGCGTCTGTGTGTACCTGGTGTGTCTGCCTGTATAGTGTCTAGGGGTGTGTGTGTGTGTGTGTGTGAGTGATGGGGTACCTGGGGGCAGTGACTCACAAAGGCACGGCTTGCAGGAATTGTCAGCACCCTGTGCAGGCCCAGGGCAGGCACCATATTGCAAATCAAGAACAGCAACTCTCCCAGCTTGATTCTCCCCAAAACGTGAAAGTGTTAGTCCCTCAGTCATGTCTGACTCTCTGTGACCTCATGGACTGTAGCCCGCCAGGCTCCCCGTCCATGGGATTTTCCAGGCAAAAACACTGGAGTGAGTTGCCATTCCTTTCTCTAGGATATCTTCCCAACCCAGGGGTCAAACCCAGGTCGCCTGCATTTTTGATGGATTCTTGACCGTTTGAGCCACCAGGAAGTGCTGATTGTCCCCAAACTCTCCCTCTAATGTGTCTTCCTCCTCCACAGGCTGAAGTACCAGGGTGTCTGTCCCCCACTGGCCAGATCTCAAGACGACTTTGACCCAGGGGCCAAGTTCCACATTCCTGCAAGTGTGCCTTACGTCAGGTAACAGGAAAGGGAGGAGGGCGTCAGGAGGGGCAGCGCCTCCGCGTGGTGTTGACGCCTTTGCCACCCCTTCCAAGAGCTCCCTGCTCCAGGAGCTACTGTCAGGCCAACCTGGGGACCCGTGTGTGGTGCACTGCGTTGGGGCGCCTCACCTGTAACCAAAACTGACGCTGTTTCACTCTTGTGACATCCTGAGAGCCCCTGCCCTCCAGACGGTTGAAAATAGAAACTTCATTATAACCGGCTAATGGTTACAAGACCTCAGTTAGTTAACATGAACCATGACCCACGGCCAGACCTTGCCCTGAGCACTATTTTCTCATTTTTACAGCATTCTGTTCCCTTATATGCATTGAACATATTTCCTATGACATAATTTGAGTTGTACCTGGGGACCTTCTACCCACTGGAGCTAGGATTAGAGGCCCAGCTGGATGGAAGCCTGTATTGTTAGGGGCACGGGGTCACAGCCTTGGGATTAGACAGACAGTACAGGTTCAAATCTCATCTCCATGACTGTTCCCTTGAGTAAATCCCTCCATCTCTGCGAGCACCAGCTTCCTCACCTGTGGAATCCCATTTCATAGGATCGTTCCAAGAGTTCATATCTTAGCACACAGTCTTAATACAGAACACGCTTGGGAACTGGTGGCCATAACCCACCATCATTAAATCACCGTCTTAAATGGCATGTGGAAACACAGCAGCGCCATCAGTCATGCCGCCACCGCATGCATGCACCCGGACAGCCCCTCTCCCTCTGTGTGCTGCAGGGGAGCACTGGCTGGGGCCTGGGAAGTGTGATTAGAGGAGCCGGAGCCCTCCCTCGAGGCAGGGATCTGGGGCAAAGGGCCCCTGTGCTCCCTAGAAGGCCAGTGAAGGAGGGCTTATGTTCATCGTGCCCAGCCTTCCACCCCAGCACCTGGCGCAATGTCAGCACAGTCATGACCTAATAAACAAGCATGAGGTGGGTAAGTTCTGTGCCCGAGTCCAGGAAGGAAGAGAAAGCTGCTCAGAGGCTCCAGGGAGCAGCGGGGGGAGCAGGGAGCCAAGGATAGTCAAGGGCACCTCCACGCAGGGCTGACCAGCCAGTGTGCCAGGGTGACCTGCAGAGAGACCCTCCGCCCGCCTTCCCAATGGGCTTCTGAGCTCCCGAGCTGGCACTCACTTTCACACAGAAGCTGGCCCACGTGATGACTAGCTTCCAAGCTTAGCACAGATAATTCTCCAGGAGGGAGCGGGCAAAGTGATCATCCTCCAGATTCTGACCAGCAGCCTTGGCAAAGCACATACAGGAAAGGCCAGGAAAGACAGTGCACATGACTTGTGCCCAGCCTTCCCGTCTGCGCTGCTGGTTCAGGACATTCCAAACCTCCCCACTTTCAGACAGGCTGCCCCTCCTTGACCGGCAGACTTCTGCAGGGAATTCCCACTGCTTTGGGATAAAGGAGGTCATTTGGGCTGGCTTCCCTGCCTAGTCAGAAGCATGACCCTGTAGGCAACACCTCAGGGACAGAGATGTCGTTTCTGTGCCAAAGCAGCCCGCCACATCTCTGATGGGCTCTGCCTCACCCATGAGCATCCCTAGCTCTGAGAGTCTCTCCCAAGATGCTCCATGCGGAGGCGGCTCTGTGGTGGGAGGAAGGGAAGGAGGCCTGGCTGACTCTGCAGGCCAGGACAGGCTCACCCTGACGTCACGGCAGGCAGCGGGAAGCAGGGTGGCTGGGGCTCGGAGGCGCTGCCCCCAGCACCCACCCCAGGCCTCACCTGCCCTCCTGCAGGTACTTCGTCAGCTTCGTCACCCAGTTCCAGTTCCACCAGGCGCTGTGTCAGGCGGCGGGCCACCAGGGCCCCCTGCACAAGTGTGACATCTACCAGTCCAAGGAGGCCGGGAAGCTCCTGGCGTGAGTCTCCTCTGGCCTTGCTCTGACCCCTGTCCTTCCCACGATGACCTACTTCCCAGTGGAGCTCTTCCGGGAACATCTACCATGGCCTTGGCCCGGGTCACCCTTTCCCCAAAGCCCCAGACCTGCCCAGGCCCTCAGTCCCAGGCGGAGCGGAGGCTGGGAGGTGGGGTGGAGAGAGCTGATGCGGGACTGGGACGGGGCGGGGCAGGAGCCTCCCAGCCTGTCCCTCTGACTCGGTTCCCCTCCTGGGGCTCCCCCAGGGATGCCATGAAGCTGGGCTTCAGTCAGCCGTGGCCCGAGGCCATGCGGCTGATCACGGGCCAGTCCAACATGTCGGCTGCCGCCATGATGACCTACTTCAAGCCGCTGCTGGACTGGCTCGTGACGGAGAACGAGCGGCACGGGGAGAAGCTGGGCTGGCCTCAGTACACCTGGACGCCAAGCTCGGGTACCGCCGCCCGCCCCCTGGGCCCCAGGGCAGCCCCGGGGCTCGCTCGGGGCTGGGGCCCTCCCAAGTTAAGGCAGGCTGGAGTCCGGCCTCCGCGCTCAGGGCTGGGAGCCAGCGGCGTGCCGGCCCGGCCCAGCGCCCGCTCTCGTTCCTCCCCGCTCAGCTCGCCTGGAAGGCTCCTTCGTGGGCTCCGGCCGCGTCAACTTCCTGGGCCTGAACCTGGAGGAGCAGCAGGCCCGCGTGGGCCAGTGGGTGCTGCTCTTCCTGGGCGTCGCCCTGCTGGTGGCCACGCTGGGCCTCGCCCAGCGGCTCTTCAGCGTCCGCCACCACAGCCTCCGCCGGCCCCACCGCGGGCCCCAGTTCGGCTCCGAGGTGGAGCTGAGACACTCCTGAGAGACCGGGAGGAGCCCCCGCCGCCCCCGCCGCTCACCCCAGCCCCGCTCCTCCTGCCCCCTTCCCCTCCTCCCCACCCCCTAGTCCTCAGACCTCGGGCCACCATGGCCCCTGCCCCGGTCTCCAGAGACCCAGAGTCCCCCTCACATGGCACCCTCTCCCCGTCTCCCGGTGGGTACAATTAAAGGTCCTCCTTCCCATCCGTGTCTGTGTCCCTCACTGGGAAGCCAGGGACAGGACGGGGAAGCTCCCTCACTTCCTGCCAATCAAGGGGGTCACTTCTCAGGGGTCTTCATCTCTTTCCAAGAAGAGGCTGGAAAACACCCCCTAGCTCTGGCCCCAGCACCACCCAGCGCCCAGGCTAGTACCCCCTCCAGCCTGGGCAGCTGGCCCCTGGCCTGCTGTGGCAGGCAGGCCTGGCCAGGCCTGGGCACTGGCCCAGGAGGGCTCTGGGCGGCAAAGGGGGAGCAGACATTCTGGGCTTCTGGAGCCCTGCCCCCGCTATTCCCATAAACAGTCCAGTCCCCTGAGGGAAGGCTCCCAGCTGTCCTCTGGTCGCCGGGGGGAGCGCCTTGCCGGCTGAGGGCACAAAACGGGCCCGTGCCTGCCCCAGCTCCATGTCCACTCACACACATGCTCAGAGCCACCGGAGTACTGCCCACACGGCCGGGGTCAGGACCCTTTGCCCCAGCCAGGCAGAAGCGGGTGCCCACGCAGGGATTGACTGCGGGGACCACCCCTGCCCATGCCCCCAGCACAGGTCCTCACCCCGAGCCTTCCTCAGAGGCCAGCCTGGTTTTGAGGGAGTATCATTTTGAGGGACATTTTAAAATCTTTTATCTAGATGTTTATTGTAGAAAATTTAGAAAATACAGAAATGTGTAAAGAAAAGCCTTTTATATCAACACCGAGAGATAAGCACTGTTGACATTTGGTATATGTATTTCCAGCCTTTTTTCCTCAACACTGTATTTTAAATCTGATCACACTGTATTTACAGCTGGGTAACCTTTTTCCAGGTAGCATGACTAGACTGTCTTTTTCTTAATATTTAAATGCCAAACCTAATGGCATTTTTTAATGGCCAAAGCCTGGCCCCCCTGGGAGGACCCTTGGCCCTGTGCCCCTTCTTGGCTTTGCAGATAAGACTTGGCCCAACCCTAGTATCTGTCCCCCTAGCATCCTTTAGTTCCGCAGCTTTTGCCACCGCCCCCCTCCAGTCTCCAGCTGCTGTCGTGTCAGTGTATGTGTGTATCTGTGTGTTTGTGCGTCTGTTAGTATGTGTGTCTGTGTTGGTGTCTGTGTGTTCCTGTGTCTGTGACTGTGTGTATCTGTGTTTATGTGCCTGTGATTGTGTGTGTGTTTGTGATTGTATTTGTGTGTGTGTAGGGGGGGCACATAGATGCAATCGTGCAGGCCTGTTCCATGGGTCAGGATGTGGAGTTGAGGTATTCCAGATTTGCAAGACAGTGGAAGTTTATGATTACTTGAGACAGTGGAATTTATAAACATAGCCTCTAAATAGTTCCAAGCCTTCTACCACCCAAGACTTCTTTAATGACCCCCCTCCCCAGCCTGATGTTTCAAAAGCTGTTTGGCAAACAGACGTCATTGTCATGGCCCTCTTCCTATCTATGAGCTTCAGGGGTTCCTGCTGCCTGTCAGAGCCTATAGGCAGCACTCAAAGGTCTGAGCTGCAAAGAAGACTTAACAGCTTTATCCACGAGGGCTTTTGAAATATTCAAAACGTTTAGACTCTTGTTTCTGCCTCCCCGGATGATCGAGGTGAGGCCGTGCCTACCTGGGGGATAGCTGAGGAGGTGGTGACAACAGGAAGTGGGGCCATTCCGACATTTTCTGCCAGTGACCTGAGAGCTAAGCCCTGCCCGAGGCTGCCCATCAGGGACCAGCTCTGATCCATGCGGGCCAGAAGTGATGATGGTTTGTTCAATCTCCACACCCTGCCTCATGCTGCCCTCTCTGGCTCTGTAGGGAATCGACTGGCTTCAGATTAGGCCTAAGTCAAATCCTATCTCTGAATTTGACCTTGAGCAACTTACTTCCAGTTTTTTGAGCCTCCAATTTCATGCCTGTGAGATGGTTCTTATGAACCCTCTCACGATTGCTGCGATTGGTTGGATGAGATAATGTAGAAATTCCTGGTGCCTAGTTTCCTGATCATCACCTCCTGATAAAGATTGCTTTATAACTGCCTCCCACTTCAAGCATCCCCTCAAGTCGCAGTCCGAGAGAGCTGGAAGGGCAAAGTTAAACCAGTCCCTCCCTGAAGAGGTGGAGAAAACTGCCCGGAGCAGCTCACGGCGAGCTGGACAGACATTCTTCGCGATTCCTTCCTGTACCATCGGATGTCCTCCCGCTGCGAGTGCAGTGGGCACGTTCGCCTCCCGGACTGGGCTTCGTTAGGTCCTGGAGAGGTTCAGCTGTCATCTCCTCGTCCTCTTCAGCCTCCTGTCCGGGACGCCTGCCAGGCCCTGCTGGGAGCTTCCTACTTTGTCCTCTGTCTCCTCATTCCCGCTCGTACTTCTCATCCCTCTCTCTTGTCCTGCGCTCCAAGAGATTTCCCTGGCATTGAGATGACTACTTTTCCAATTTAATAACCCTACGTTTTATTTTTGCACTTCTATTAGCTTTAGACCTCCAGGGTCTTCACAAAAGTCTACTCTTACTCCACAGATCCTGTTCCTTCTCTTATACTTTTAAAGACCTCCATTTTTTTTTTAATTGCTGTAATATATACCTGGCATCTACCATTTGACATTTTGGGGGTTTTTTTGGCCATGACACAGCATGTGGGATCTTAGTTCTCCGCCCAGGGATCAGACCCATACCCCCTGCTTTGGAAGCACAGAGTCTTAACCACTGGACTGCCAGGGAAGTCCCCATTTTAACCGTTTTGAAGTGTACAGTTCAGTGGCATTGAGTATATTCAATTACTGTGCAGCCATCACCATATCTATTCGAGTCCCCTTCTCTTGGGTACACATCCCAAATTGAAATTCCTGGGTCACAAAGTAATTCTATACTCTTTTCCACAGTGGCCGCACCATTTTAGTACCACCAGCAGTGTGCAAATGTTCCAATTTCTGCATGTGTTGGCCATCACTTGATGTTTTCTGTGTTTTGTTTTTTGGAGTTTTTTTGTAACAGCCATCCTAGTGGTATCTCAGATTTTGATTTGTATTTCCCTAATGAATAGTGATATTGGACATCTTCTCAAGTACTTATGATCCATTTAGAGATAATCTTTAGAAAGATATCTAGTGAAGTCCTTTGCCCACCCTTGAATTGGCTTGTTTGTTTCTTCACTGTTAAGTTTGGGGAGCTCTTTATATATTCTGGCTATTAGTCGCTTATCAGATCTAGGATTTGCAAATATTTTCTCCAGTTCTCTTGCTTGCCTGTTTACTCTGTTGATAGTGTCCTTTGACGTGCAAAAGCTCTTAATTTTAATGAGGTCCAGCTTGTCTGGGTTTTCCTTTGTTGCCTATGCTTTTGGTATCATATCCAAGAAACCATTGCCAAATCCAATGTCATGAAGCTTTTCCACTATGATTTCTTCAAAGAGTTTTACAGTCTGAGTTATGTTTGGGTCTGTAATCCATTTTGAGTTTATTTTTGCAGATGGTGTGAAGCCTAGGTAAGTCCCTTTCAGATTTCCCTAATGCCTGTCCTTCCTTGGGTGTGGTCTAATCCATTTGGATTTGAGTCCCACCTCCACTGTTTGCTAGCTGTGTGACATGAGCAAGTTTCCCAACCTCTCTGTCCCTCCTTTTCCTCATCTATAAATTGGATGTATTGATCATAGTACCTGCCTCGTAGTTTATTGTGAGGATTCATATTCCAAAAGCCCTCAAGAGGTCTCTAGCCCCTGAACAGTGCTTAGTGGTGGAGGTCATTACTAATACTAAGTGCATTGGATTTCCTCTTGTACATGGTATTCTTGACCTGTGAGCCATCTTCACTGGAATAGCCTTCCGCAGGGGAACCATTCCCAGGCACACACCAGGTTGGAAAGTTGTCCTCAGGGTTGGTTTCGTGGTGGTTTCTTGCAGGGTCCTTTTAGAAAAGAAGCCATCTGCTGGCTCCCTTGATGGAGGCATTACTTCCGCTGTGACTGACTGTTCTCAGGTAGGCACTGA
The DNA here is from genome assembly GCA_006410935.1 of Redunca redunca. Classification (NCBI taxonomy): domain Eukaryota; kingdom Metazoa; phylum Chordata; class Mammalia; order Artiodactyla; family Bovidae; genus Redunca; species Redunca redunca. Next base: position 490,204 of record SJYQ01003742.1, read on the forward strand.
TGCTGCAGCCCTTTGGGCATGGATGCATTGTGATTGCTCACGTGGGCTCCCACTCACTGCTGCCTGAGCCCTTCTTGTCTCCCAGGCATCTGAATAGTCCCTTTTCTTGCTTTCCATCTCAGCTCTGTATTTTGCATTTTTAAAAATACTATATCTGACCCCAAATAGCCAAAGCAATCTTGAGAAAGAAGAACTAAGCTGGAGACATCACACTTCCTGATTTCAAACTTTATTACAAAGCTACAGTAAACACAACAGTTTGGTACTGACATAAAAACAGGCACATAGATCAATGGAACAGAATAGAAAGCCCGGAAATAATCCCACACATATAGGGTCAATATATTTATGACCGAAAAGTCAAGAACATACAGTGAGGGAAGGATAGTGTCTTCAATAAATGGTGTTGAGAAAACTGGATGGCCACATGCAAAAGAATGAAACTAACCCCTGTCTTATACCACAGACAAAAATCAACTCAAAGTGGATTAAAGGCCTCAAAGTAAGGCCTGGAACCATAAAAATCCTAGAAGAAAATACAGGGAGTAATCTCCTAGACATCAGTCTTAGCCAAGATTTTTTTTAAATTTGACACCTAAAGGGCAACAAAAGCAAAACTCAACAAATGATTCTACATCAGACTACAAAGCTTATGCACAGCAAAAGAAGCCATCAACAAAATGAAAAGGCAACTCCCAGACTCAAAGAAAGTATTTACAAATCATATACTATCTGATAAAGGGTTAAATATTAAACATACATGAAGAATTCATAGAAGTCCAAACAACTACAGAAAAAAAATTTGATTTAAAAATGGGCAAGGATCTGAATAGACTTTTTTTCAAAGAAGATTTACTGATGGCCAAGAAGTACATGAAAAGTTATACAACCTCACTAGTCATCAGGGAAATGCAAATCAAAACCACAACGAGACATCACCTCCACCTCTTAGAATGGCTATTATCAAAAAGACAAGAACTTCATGTTTGGGAACGCATGTACGTTCGTGGTGAACTTATGTCAATGTTTGGCAAAACCAATACAGTAATGTAAAGTAAACTAAAGTTAAAATAAAAATTTTTTTTAAAAAAAAGGAAATGCCTGGATTCCTCAGCCCCGGGAGAGGCTTGCCTCTCCTCTTAATTCAGGAATCAATAAGGAACAGAGGATCCCTGACAGATCCAAAATAGCACACAGGAAGCCTCCTGTTAAATGCTTCCTGACAATAAATGGGTGCTGAATTTTGTCAAAGGCTTTTTCTCCATCTACTGAGACTATCATATGGTTTTTATCTTTCAATTTGTCAGTATGGTTTATCACATTGATTGATTTGCATATATCGAAGAATCCTTGCATTGCTGGAATAAACCCAAATTGATCATGGTGAAAAAAAAAAAAAGACAAGAACTATTAAGTGAGAGCAAGGATATGAAGAAAAGGGAACCCTTGTGCACTGTTGGTGGGAATGTATATTGGTACAGCTACTTGGAAAACAGTATGGAGGTTTCTCAAAAAAAATTAAAAATAGATTACCATCAGTTCAATTCAGTTCAGTTCAGTTGTGTCCAACTCTTTGCAGCCCCATGGTCTGCAGCATGCCAGGCCTCCCTGTACATCGCCAACTCCAGGAATCTACCCAAACTCATGTCCATTGAGTCGGTGATGCCATTCAACCATTTTATCCGCTGTTGTCCCCTTCTCCTCCCTCTTTCAATCTTTCCCAGCATCAGGGTCTTTTCCAGTGAGTCAGTTCTTCTCATCAGGTGGCCAAAGTATTGGAGTCTCAGCTTCAGCATATTCAATATTCCAATGAATATTCAGAACTGATTTCCTTTAGGATGGATTGGTTGGATCTCCTTGCAGTCCAAGGGACTCTCAAGAGTCTTCTCCAACACCACAGTTCAAAAGCATCACTTCTTCAGTGCTCAGCTTTATAGTCCAACTCTCACATCCATACACGACTACTGGAAAAACAATAGCTTTGACTAGACAGACCTTTGTCAGCAAACTGATGTCTCTGCTTTTTTGTATGCTGTCTAGGTTGGTCATAGCTTTTCTTCCAAGGAGCAAGTGTCTTTTAATTTCATGGCTGCAGTGATTTTGGAGCCCCCCAAAATAAAGTCTGTCACTGTTTCCACTGTTTCTCCATCTATTTGCCATGAAGTGATGGGACCAGATGCCATGATCTTAGTTTTCTGAATGCTGAGTTTTAAGCCAACTTTTTCACTCACTTCTTTCACTTTCATCAAGAGGCTCTTTAGTTCCTCTTCACTTTCTGCCATAAGGGTGGTGTCATCAGCATATCTGAGGTTATTGATATTTCTCCTGGCAATCTTGATTCCAGCTTTTGCTTCACCCAACCCAGCATTTCTCATGATGTACTCTGCATATAAGTTAAATAAGCAGGGTGACAATATATGGCCTTAACGTACTCCTTTCCCTATTTAGAACCAGTCTGTTGTTCCATGGCCAGTTCTGACTGTTGCTTCCTGAACTGCATACAGATTTCTCAAGAGGCAGGTCAGGTGGTCTGGTATTCTCATCTCTTTAAGAATTTTCCAGACTTTGTTGTGGTCCACACAAAGGCTTTGGCATAGTTAATGAAGCAGAAGTAGATATTTTTCTAGAACTCTCTTGCTTTTTCGATGATCCTGCAGATGTTGGCAATTTGATCTCTGGTTCCTCTGCCTTTTCTAAATCCAGCTTGAACATCTGGATGCAATACCTGTACTTGGATGCAATCTCAAAAATGAAAGAATGATCTCTGTTCATTTCCAAGGAAAACCATTCAATATCACAACCAGTAATGCTGAAGAAGCTGATGTTGAATGGTTCTGTGAAGACTTACAAGATCTTCTAGAACTAACACCCAAGAAAGATGTCCTTTTCCTTATAGGGAACTGGAATGCAAAAGTAGGGAGTCAAGAAATACCCAGAGTAACAGGCAAATTTGGCCTTGGAGTACAGAATGAGGTAGGGCAAAGGCTAATAGAGTTTTGCCAAGAGAACACATTGGTCATAGCAAACACTCTCTTCCAACAACACAAGAGAAGACTCTACACGTGGACATCACCAGATGGTCAATACTGAAATCAGATTGATTATATTCTCTGCAGCCAAAGATGGAGAAGCTCTATACAGTCAGCAAAAACAAGACCAGGAGCTGACTGTGGCTCAGATCATGAACTCCTTATTGCCAAATTCAGACTTAAAGAAAATAGGGAAAACCACTAGACCATTCAGGTATGACCTTAATCAAATACCTTACGATTACACAGTGGAAGTGACATATAGATTCAAGGGATTAGATCTGATAGAGTGCCTGAAGAACTACCATATAATACAGCAATTCCACTTCTGGGTATGTATCCAAAGAAAATGAAATTACAGTCTTGATATCTGCACCCTCATGTTCATTGCAGCATTATTTACAATAGCTGAGATATGGAAACAGCCCAAGTGTCCATTGATGGAAATTAAAAATATAACACATACACACACACACACGTGCATGTACACACACACGAATACCATTCCACCATGTAAAAGAAGGCAAGCTTGCCATTTGCAACAGCATGGATGGAACTTCAGAGCATTATGCTAAATGAAATAGGTCAGACAGAGACGGGGCAACTACTGTATGATCTCATTTAAATGCAGAATCTAAAATACAAAAACCTGCCCAGTGGCTCAGCAGTAAGGAATCTGCCTGCAAGGAAGGAGACACAGGAGATGTGGGTTCAGTCCCTGAGTAAGGAAGATCCCCTGGAGGAGGAAATGGCAACCCACTCCAGTATTCTTGCCGGGGAGATCCCATAGACAGAGGAGCCTGAGGGGCTACAGTCCATGGGGTCGCAAGGAGTCAGACATGACTGAGCAACTGAGCACACACAACAACAACAGTAAAAAAAAAAAACCTGAAAACACCCCAAACAAAACAGAACAAAACTGAACTCACAGATACAGAGATGGTGAATGCCAGAGGCAAGGGTGGGTGGGTGAGATGGGTGAAGGCAGTCAACAAGTATAAACTTCTTGTTGCAAGATAATTAAGTCTGGAGGGTGACGTGTATAGCATGAAAATAATAGTAACCAGATGATAACCAAGCAACCAAAAGGTACTTTTTTTAAAAAATCCTGATAGATGGCCCCTTACCTTCTGTACCTCCTGACAGCAAACTTATGGTCTAGGGCTCTCCCTTGGGAAACAGGTGTAAGGACAGTGAAAGAGAGGGGGAGTCCTGTGTCGGTCATACTTCCCTCAAGAGAGAAAAAGGCCAAAAAATGAGAACATAAGCGATCAAGTCAGAAGAACATGGAAAGACAACTGTGCTTCCAGAATCCAGAGACCCAAAGACCCATTCATCCATCCTCCCACTCACCTGCTCAGAAGTAATACCAGCCTGTGGAGGGAGGGGGGTCATCAATCCCTGGTCAAGATCAAGGGTGGCTCCAATGCCAGGGAGAAGTGACCAAGTAGAGTGGAACAAGCTCTGGACTAGACATTAAGAGCCCTGGTTGTCCTTTTGGCTCTGCCACTGACCTGGTGTGAAGGTAGTATGGCTAGGCCATTCTAGACCTCAGTCTCCTCACCTGTAAAATGGGGACAGTTGGGCCAGAAGTTAGGTGGGGCCTTTCCCTTTGACATTCCATGGCTGGCCCTTTAGCCCCTGATGTCACAATATGGAGCTGGACCGTGATTGGGCCACAGCCCCCTCCAGCTCTGCTGTTCTTTTGGTCATGGGAACAAGATGGACTTGCCCTGGACCTCCCCTACTTGTGCTCTTCTGCTGTGCCGTGGCTCAGAGTGACCAGGACTCAGGTGGGGCTGGGGCCCAAAGGAGTGTGGGATCAGGCCCGGGGACCAGGCAGGGGCAGGCCTCTCCCAGGACAATTGATGCCCATCTCCTTCTCTGCAGACCAGCTCTACAATGAGACTGTGGCAAAGGCCTTCCTGCAGTTTTATGACCGAACAGCCCAGGTTGTGTGGAACCAGTTCATGGAGGCCGCCTGGAACTATGTCACCAACATCACAAAGAAAAATCAAGAGGAGATGGTGTGGTACCACTTCCACCCCTGCCCCTTCACCCTTGTTGTTCTCAGGGGTCATGGTGCAGGGGTGCTGAGGGGCAAGGAATCACACCTTTTGCCACTCTTCCAGAGCTAGATGAGAGAGGGAAAGCCCCAAAGCACATGTCGGAACAGACTTCAGGCTCCAGGCCTCCTGGAGCCCTGAAAGCTGTCTGGGCTAGAACCTCTAGCTTCTTTCCTCTTGTAAATATCACCTGCTTGCTCTTAGGGAGCAGGTTCCCTCCCTTCTTGCTCTTAGCAAAGTTTCAATGACTCCAAACCCTTTAACGGGGCTTTGGAAGGAGGTTGTGGGGCTGGGCCCTGGAGTTCAATGTGACACCCTCACCCTCTCCTTCACCCTCACACGACAAACGTGGTGACCATCCTTCCAGCTGTACAAGGATGTGGAGAAGTCCCAGCACACGCTGTACTTTGGCACGCGGGCCCGCCTGTTTAAGGTCGCCAACTTCCAGGACTCGGACGTGAAGCGCATGCTGAGTAAGCTGCTGAACGTAGACAAGGCGGCCCTGCCCAAGGAGGAGCTCCGGGAGGTGATGGACGAGCCCCCAGGTCTCCAGGCACATGCCCCCCACCCCAGGGGTGGGCAGGCCACCGGGTGGGGAGCCGCCTGGGGCTGGAAGGAGGTTGGGGGAGGCAGGGCCAGAGCTTCCTCTGGGTGGGTGGGGGAGGTGAGCAGAGGCTAGTGGGAAGATGGGATGATGCCTTGGCCAGGCCTGCCTCTCCCAGCTGGTGGGACTAGCACTGAGGGTGGGCCCATGGCTGTGGGCCTGCTCTGGGTGACACCTGTCTCCCTAGTACAATGAGATTCTGGCCTACATGGAGACCGCATACAGCATGGCCCAGGTCTGCCTGAATGAGGGGCCCTGCCTGCCCCTGGAGCCTGGTGAGCACCAGAGCCCACTCCCACACACCCCAGAGTCTCAGCACAGCCCGTTCCAGTAGCCTCCAGATCCCCACCTTCCTCCCAGCCCCAGCTACACTTGGGGAGGGGCTACCCAAGGTGGGAGAGGGCAGGAGGCCGGCTGGAGTGAGGTCCCACCTCAGCTCCTTTTCTGGGTACAGACCTCGAAGAAGTCATGGCCACCTCCCGAGACCAGAAGGAGCTGCTGTGGGCCTGGAAGGGCTGGCGGGATGCTGTGGGTCGCCAGCTCCGCATGACCTTTGAGCGCTACGTGCAGCTCAGCAACAAGGCTGCGAAGCTCAATGGTGAGGCCCCTCACCCCGCACCTGCCAGCCCATCCAGCTAGGCAGACTGTGTCCTGCATGGGGCTCAGGGCAGTGCTGGGAAGGGTGAAGCCGAGTCCGGGTAGGACCTGGAGACAGGAACCCTGAGTCCTGCTGCTGGGGAGTGCAGAGCTGGCTCACTCGTCGTGTGGATCCACAAACAGCGACTGAGCACTACTCATGGGGTGTGCCGTTGCTGGGGAGGGTCTGAGGATGCACAGGGGGAAAGACGGGGAAGGTGCCCACCCTCCCCGGGCTTACAGGCCTCTGGGAGACAGACGCTCATTTCCAGTCACTACCCAGGATAAGTGCTGAGAAGGATGGGGCTGCAGAGAGAGAAGAAGGGACCCTGTTTCAGCCAGGTGGGCGAGGAGGGCCTCGCTGACATTCATCCAAGGCCTGAAAGATGGAGCAAGCCGGGCAACAAGAAGCCCTCGGGAGGATCTGAAGAAAGGCAGCCCGGGTGGGTGGGGCTCCAGGTGGAGAGAGAGGAGCAGACCCTGGCCCAGAGGGTGCAGGCCCAGAGGATGCTCAGTGTGTGCTAAGTGCCCTTCCACCCACTCTCATCCTTTACGGATGGTGACCTTGGGAGGGTGGTGTCTTTCCTGTTTGGCAGCTAAAGACCTCGAGGATCTAGGAGGTCAGTTGGCTTCCCTAGCAGGTGCCTGGGTTTCTTGCCATCCAGGCTAGGCTGAAGGGTGGGTGGGGGTCAACCTTGAGCCCCTCCCCTGTCCTAGGTTACCAAGACATGGGGGCCTTGTGGCGGTCCACGTACGAGTCCGACTCGCTGCAGGAAGACCTGGAGCAGCTGTTTCAGGAGCTGCAGCCGCTCTACCTGAACCTGCACGCCTACGTGCGCAGGGCCCTCTACCGCTTCTATGGGCCCGAGCTCATCGACCTGAGGGGGCCCATCCCCGCCCACGTCCTGGGTAAAGCCCCAGCTGGCAGCAGAGGCGGGCAGGTGGAGTAGGCCTCCCGAGCAGGCGCTCACTGGGTGGGGAGAGACGGTCTCCTGCCTCCTCTTAACCCGGCCCCTCCTCTTCCAGGGAACATGTGGGCTCAGTCCTGGGTCAACATCTTAGACCTGGCCCTGCCCTTCCCGGAGAAGCCCCCTGAGGACATCACAAAGACCATGCAAGGCCAGGTCAGCGCTCAGCCGGTCTGCCCCGCCCACCCCACAGCCCCCGGGCGGGGCTCCACATGCTGCCTCTTCCCCTGCAGCACTGGAAGCCCGAGAAAATGTTCCAAGAGGCTGAAAAGTTCTTCACCTCCATGGGGCTGCTTTCCACCCCTCCTGAGTTCTGGGAAAACTCCATGATGGAAAGGCCAACTGACGGCCGGGAGGTGGAGTGCCACGCGTCCGCCTGGGACTTCTACAACGGGAAGGACTTCAGGTGCTCACCCTGCGGCCGGTATCACCCCCTTCCTCTGCTCCTTCTGCTCTCCACCTGTCTGCCTGTCTCAGCGGGGTGGCGGCCGGGGGTAGGGGGGCGGTGAGCCGGCCACTGGGGGAGATGAGTGTGAAAGCCAAGGGCCTGGCCGCTGCTCGGAGGTGGCGCCTGGAGTACCAAGAGCACAAGGCCCTGCCGGTCTCCAGCCCGACCACCCAGTCCCTTTCCAGAGCCTGAATAGGGAAACATCTCCCTCTCCCAGGGCATCCCCATGCTCCTTGACCCCTGCTCTTTAACCCTAGGATAAAGAAGTGCACCGAAGTGACCATAGAAGACCTGCTGTCCATCTTCCACCAGATGGGCCACATCCAGTACTTCCTGCAGTACAAGAACCTCTCGGTGATCTTCCGCACAGGCGCCAGCCCAGCCTTCGAGGAGGCCGTGGGGTCGGTGGTCACCCTCTCAGCCTCCTCCCACAAGCACCTGCTCAACAGAGGCCTGCTCAGCCAACAGCACCAGGACAAAGGTGATGGGGACCAGAAGGATCCCAGGCCTGGGGCCCCCGGGCAAGGCCTAAGGGAGGCGGGACCAGAGCCGCCTCCTGACTGCCCCCGCTTTCCCCAGAGGAGGAGGTCAATTTCCTGATGAGCGTTGCCCTGGAGAAGATCGCCTTCATCCCCTTCGCCTACCTGATGGACCTGTTTCGCTGGAAGGTCTTTAACGGCACCATCAAGAAGGACGTGTACAACCAGGAGTGGTGGAACCTCAGGTGGGGAGGACTGCCATTCGGGCCCCTCTGGCTACACCTGGACTGGGGTGGGCTTTTGGGGCAGCCTCAAGGGGACTGCCTGCTACCAAAGGGCACCACCGTCTCGCCTCTGGGGGCAGAGCTAGGTGTGTGATGCTGCTAATCTGCGGCCACGAGGAAGCCCTGGGTTGGCATTGGCTGTCTTGTCACCAGACGAAAGCATTCCTGCTGAAGTGGGTAGGGCCGGAGCGTGGGTCTTGGGGGATTGTGTTGAATCTGGCTCCAGCACTCAGCAGGCTCGTAGCCCCTTGAGGGATCCCTGGAGGCCAGCAAGCTCGCACGGTGGTTGCACTTGGGCCCTCCAAGAATGGGATGCTGACCACCAGGCAGGCCTTCCTGCTCCTCCCCTCCCTTCTCTGCCTTCCAGTGGGGCCAGCAGAGGGGGTGTTTGGGGTCTGAGCTCTTTCCTTCCGGTGGAGAGTCCTTATATGACAAGGGCAAGCCCACTGCCCCCTTTCCTATTATCCCGACACACACACATACACAGACACACACACCTGTCTCTGACTGTGTCCCAGGCCTGTCTGTGGGCGGAACTGGCAGTGAAGGAGCCCCCCAGCAGTCGGGCAGCATGAGTCTTGAGTGAGGGGCACCCGTGTCCATCCCATCACCGACCCCTGGCTGTTAGATTGGATAATAATTGCGCATGCACAAGGCTTCCCCTTCTCCACCAATCTTCAGACCCACCAGCTCAGGTCTGCCAGCCACAGGTGCTCCTGGGGGGCCCACCAGTTCTGCATCAGGCCCTTAGGCTGACTTGAGCCTTTACAATGACCCATGGCCACTCTCACAGGAAGAACAGGTGCCCAGCCTGCCACCCAGGGATGGCAGAGCGGGCTGCCCCTCCCTTTGTCCTCTCACCCTCCGACTCCCACCCCAAATTCAGGACCAGATCTCACTGGGGGGATTGGCAGAGTCTTAACCTTGTGCCCCCTGCAAGGGCACCCCTACCAGCCATCTGGACTGAGGGAGGTCACCCCCTTCCTCAGTCATGCCCACCACCCCCTGAGTGATGGAAACCGGAGGCTGAGGGAGGGGGTAACTCCCTGGTCCTTGAACAAAACCTTGTGGCTGAGAGAGGAGCTTCCCTGTGAGGACTGTGCAGGGCTCCAGCGGGCCAACATGAAACGACGAGCTTTTCCACAGACTTCGTCCACCCCAAAGATGGCTCACATTATGCCCATTTCACAGACAACACTTTACAAGCAGGCTCGGTAACAATCAACTTTCCCACAGTCACACAGCTCAGAGGGGCAAAGCCAGCAGTTACCGGGGTCTGCCCATGACTCTGCCGTGTCCTGCTACCAACTCCCTGATCTCTAAGCCTCAGTTTTCCTCCATACCACAGGGATGGTGCTGTGTTTTCTTCTCAGCACTTCTTACCAGATGAAACCACTTGGTTGGTTGGTCCATGGCCATCCCCCATCGTTAGGATGAAAGCAGGGACCCTGCCTAGCCTGTTCCCTCCCATGTCCCCAGAGCCAGGATAGAGTTGAGGTAGCCGGTGTGGAGAACTCAGCACAGTTCCTGCAGAGAGGACATGCTCGATGTTAACTCCTGTAATTGTTTAATTCTCTGATTCCCAATCCCATGTGTTTTCAACTCATTTATTTAATCAATAAAATGCATTAAGTGTCCTCCTCATGCCAAGTCGCTTTGATAGCTGTGCAAATGCTCCAGAAGGAAAAGGGCTCTGGAAATCTTACCAGGTGGCACTTTCAAGGCCCCAATTAACACCGCCCCCAGGTTGAAGTATCAGGGCCTGTGCCCTCCCATCCCTCGGACAGAGGAGGACTTTGATCCAGGCGCCAAGTTCCACATCTCTGCCAGCTTGCCCTACATACGGTAAGGTCTGGGCCACTTCAGCAGAACCGGCCTGGGGGCTAGGGGTTCGGGGACACAGGACCCAAGTGGAGAATTTTCCGGAAGGCTCCAGACCCAAATGTCCTCCCCCTGCACGCCTCCCCACCTCCTCCCGCCAGATGGCACACCCTCCTGAGGGCCTTGTCCTGAGCACACTGCTTTCACATCAGCTCCCCTGTGGAGGGCAGCGTGATGGTAAAGCGTGTCTGCTTTCTTGAAAGGTGAGCAGGAAGGGGGAGGGGGCGCATGAGTCCAGAAGGTTAGGAAGGAGAGGCCCTGCAGCATCCCAGGGCCAGCCTCTCTGACGATGACCACTGACCTGAGCCCACTCCTGCCACGCCCCCAGCTGGCCTCGCCTTCCCTCCCCAGGTACTTTCTCAGCCTCGTGCTCCAATTCCAGTTCCATGAAGCACTCTGCAAGGCCTCGGGCCACATGGGGCCGCTGCACCACTGTGACATCTATAACTCCAAGGAGGCTGGGAAGCTCCTGGAGTGAGTGCCCTCCCCCTTCCCTTGTCCTTCCCTACCTTGCTGGAAGCCTGCCCCGGGCTCCTCTCCTCACCTGGGTCCACCCCAGGTCCCCTTCACAGCACTTACGTTCTAGTGGAAGTTCTTCCCTCTGTCAGACTACGAGAGACTACAGAGTCTGAGAGACTACAGTCTCTCATATGTTAATCAAAGCCCATTTCCTCTTATGTAGCCCCTGTGGTCAGAGAGATGGTTTAGCCCCTCCTGCTAACATGCACACACACGCATGCACGCATGCACACACTTGCTCACGTTGTCAATAAATCGAACTGTCCCAGATGGGAAGCCAGTGTTGGGGTCTCACCTCTGCCTCCATCTTCCGTCTGAATCCCCTTATTCTTTCCCTGTAAGGTGCCTGCCTAGCTTCTCAGCAGCACTTGACGCGCCCTGGGGTGCACTCTGCTTTGCCTGTCTTTTCTCGGAGGTGCCTGAACCCAGTTCCCAGGCTGATCCGGGTTGCTTTTGCACCGGCCTCTTGGCCCACTCTGATCAGCCTGTGGTCTACTTTGACCCCCCACCCACAGTCTCTTTTCCCCGCTCTTGGTGTCTAGCCCATCCTTTCCATCCCTGCCTCTGTGGTGCAAGCTTCTGTCCCTGAAGGAAACCTGGAGATGGGGTGAGAGGCTGACCTGGGCTGGAAGCCTTTACTTCCACAGGCTGCCTCTCTAACAAGCACTCTTACAGTGCTTCACATTAGCAGTTCATAACTTTCAAAGTGGATTTTATTATCCACATTTCATAAATGATGAAACTGAAGCTCAGAGAGGTATAATTGCATGTTGCTGATCTAGGAAGTGGCAGAATCATGCTTTGAGCCCCAAAGTCACTCTAGAACACATTATCTTCCACCCTGTTGCTTCCATCAGTTATAAAGGATGCTGTTCTGGTGAAGCTAGACCTGGGTCCTCTGGTCCCAAGATCAGCACTCCAGTCTCTGGGATATGGAGCCCGCCCCACTGACATAATCTTTTTCTCATTGCATTTCAACTGGTTTCAGTAGGTCCATTACCATAATCGGTCAAGGTCATGTTGAGTTTTATTCCTGGTTTCCCAGAGGATGAACAAAGCATCTATTTAGTATCCTAATAATTATCCACAATAATTTAGCATCCTTTGAAAATGTAATGAGCATGTTCGTGATTCCACCATGCAGCTTGTCAGTACCCACGAGGCCAGACAGAGTTGCGAGACTGATCCTTGCCTTTGCTCCCAGGAGGGCTGCACTTGACATGCCTTCTTGTCTCCCTAGTCTATTTGCTATTTCATCTTTTCATACTCCTGGGATTTATTCTAGCCAACTGCCCAGGTTTGAGCTTCTCAGAATGTGTGGAACAGAAGGGGCCTCTCGGTTCCCTGCGTTCCTGTCTCTGGGTGCCCATCATTTACTCACTCAGCAAACATTTACCTGTGCACGTGCCAAACAGCCTGCCCTGCGTCCAGCAGGGGGCAATGGGCCACAGGATAAACCATATGCCAAGAAAGGAGCTGGTACAGCAGGAAAGGGATTTGGTGAACATGCAAAAAGGGTAAGGAGGTCTTGCCAGGGGACCAAGGAGGGAACTCTGTCCCTCAGTGCAAGAGTACAAGAAATAGCAGACTTCCGTTTTCTATACATCAACTCTTTTTTAAAAATACACTTTAATATTCATTGGATATTTCCAACAGTACTCTTAAGTTTGTTTTCTTAAAAAATAATTTTATATTTTTGGCTGTGCTGAGTCTTCGTTGCTGCTCAGGCTATTTCTCCAGTTGCGGGATTGGGCTTCTCATCGCCATGGTTTCTCCTGTATCGGAGCCTGGGCTCTAGGTACTCAGGCTTCAGTAGATGTGACACGTGGACTCAGTAGTTGGGGCTCCTGTGTCCTAGAGCACAGGCTCAGTAGTTGTGACCCACAGGCTTAGTTGCTCCATAGCATGACGGGATCTTCCCGGATCAGGGATCAAACCCGTGTCTCTTGCACTGGCAGGCAGATTCTTTACCACTGAGCCATGAGGGAAGCCCAGCATCAACTCACTTTTGACTCAGCCTTTATCCCACTTGATCGGTGAGACATTTGACCTCAGTCTTTCTCATCATTTCCCTACCTGTCTCCACCCAGGACATATAAGGCTTCCAGGGTCTGACTTGGTACCAAAGCACGCCGAGGACTTGCCAGTCATCTCTAGGCCTTTTGTGGAAGAATGGGGCAGGCAAGAGCTTGCAGGCAAGAAGGGGAAGGGCAAGATTCTTGGCTGCTCTTTTCCCTAATTGAGTTTAAAACTTGATTTTGCTACTTTTGATTCATCTTCCTAAGTGTGATCGCCCTGGGGCAGCCTCTCGGTTGGTGCCACTGGGAGTAGAAGGTAGAAGTGGCCTTGGTCCAAGTTCCCAAATTCCTCTGCCTCACCGAGCCAGCCGTGAGGGCCTGATCCTGTCCACGGGCCCATTTCTGCTGCCCTGGAGTTGAGGGCTCCAGGCAGTGCCCAGCTGTCAGCTTTGCAATTCTCACGTGCTGCCTGTGCCAAACCTCTGTCCCATCCAGCCTGAAGGACTGTTTCTGAGTAGGCAGACTCTCAGTGGTTGAGACTTTCCACCACCAGGTTCTTCCTTTTTCTCAGCACCTGCCACTTGATAAAATCCTCTTACCTAAAAGTAGTTATGGGGTTTCACTTGGTTTTTTTTCCTTTCTATCTTGATGACTTTTCTCCTCCATTTCTCTAGGATCCTAACTACATTTTCCCCCAGTGGTCCCTGCCATGCATGGATCTACTGACCTTTAGTTTCCCCACCTTCTTCTTTCCCAGTTGTTTATTAAGCAGTGTATATAAGACTTTGCAAGCTACAAAGCCCTTTTTCCTGCCATTATGTGTCTTCATCCTCACCACAGTGAGATGCAGGTATTAATGGGGGCCGGTTTTACTGATGAAGAAGCTGAGGCTGAGAGAGGTTAAGTTGATCGTCTGTGGCTGTGCAGCCCATAACTAGCACTGCTGGTTCTTGAACCTGAGTCTTGATGGCCTAGATTTCATACTCTAGGCCTCTGGGCCTCTCAGCTCCACCTCTCTCCAGGTCAGATCGGGGAAGCAGGTTGAGAAGTATCACAGACACCTCCTGCTGCCTCTGTGGGGGACGCTGGGGTGGAGGAGCCTGGAGCCCTGGCTGCAGCGCACACTGTCCCCCCACCTGAGTGCCTGGGCCAAGCCTAAGGCTAGACCCCCTGCCACCAATCACTGGATGAGCCTCGAGGCAGCTGACATTTCCGCAGGCAGTGCACAGAACACATCCCGTGCTTGCAATCTCGCTAATCCTCCCAAACACTCCCTGGGAGACCAGAAGGGACTGAAAAGCAGTCTCTCTACTGACACTGAGCACCTCATGGGAAAGAGTGTTTCATGACTTTAGGCTTATTTGAGTCCAGGATAATAAAAATCCTCAAGGTGGTAGTACTAGTAATGATAATAATAGTAATCAGACATTTACTGCCTACCTAATTATGCTCCCAGAATTGTGTTTATTTGGTCAACACAACCACCCTAAGAGGTGGGTACATTATTTTCTCCATTTTATGGATATGGAAATTGAGATTCAGAAATGTTAAGTACTTGCCCAGGGTCCCACAGCTGAGTCACAGGGTCAAGAATCAAACACAGGTGAGTATTATTTCAAAGTTTGAGATTTCTTTTTCTTTTTTTTAAACTGGAGGATAATTGTTTTACAGTATTTTGTTGGCCTCTTCCATACAGAGCTTGTGATTTTACCCATTATGCTGAACATCTGTTGGGAGAGTCTGGCTAGCAAAGTCAGACTCTAAAGGTGGGGTTGGGCATACTGAGGGGTCCCAGCAGCATCAGCCGATGCCCCCACACAGCCTCACAGCTGTACTTACACTCCCAGGGATGTCCTGAAGCTGGGCTCGAGCAAGCCCTGGCCGGAGGTCCTGGAGAAGATGACCGGGGAGACCAAGGTGTCTACAAAGGCCATCATGACCTACTTCAAGCCCCTGCTGGACTGGCTGGTCACTGAGAACGTGCGGCAGGGGGAGATACTGGGCTGGCCAGACTTCAGCTGTTCCTTTGAAGGTTTGATGATCTGACCCTTGTCCTACCTCTGTTCCAGCTCCAGGCCTGACCCTAGCCTGCCCTGGGCCAGCCCCCACCACAGCCCAGCCTTCACCCCTCGCCCATCAAGGACCTTGCAGTATGACCCTGTCTGTACCTGATACAGCCTCGGCCAAGACCACAGCCCATGCCCCAGCCACTGGCTCGGAGGCTTCCTTGACTACTGTCCAGCTAGACTTCAGGGTGGATCTGAGCATGGGGTGGGCATCTGACCTCTTGACCCTGCATGGAGCCACTGCTGGGCTCCATGGGGTACATGGCCCTACCTGTGCCATCTGCTCCCCATCCTCCTCCTGTTCCTCTTTCCTACCCTCCTTCCAGGGCCAGGCCCTCACCTTTGGAAGGCAGGTGCCAGAGGCTGGGGAGAATGCCTGTGGCCATCAGATCCCATCTGGTCACCACGAGGCACCCTCCCCAGCTCCACCTGCTCCATGCATTTCCTGTGTCTTCCACAGAAAGAGAAACAAGCAGGGCAGCATTCCTGGGGATGGAGCTGAACACTGACCAGGTCAGATCCTGGCAGTGGACGCTGCTGGCCCTGAGCTTTGTCATGTTACTGGCAGTCCTGCTGCTGGGCCGCAGGCTGTACACCCTGGAAAAAAGCTCACTGACCCAAGACACCATTACACAAGACACCCGGTCACAGGGCACCCAGTCACAGAGCCCCAGACCACAGGACGCCAGTGCCATCAAACCAGCATCCAAAACCTACTTTCTGGGCATAGCCATGGAGCCCCACCAAGTTGTCAAGAGACAGTGGATGCTGCTGGGCCTCTGCCTCCTCCTGATGCTGTGCTCCACTGGCCTCATCGTTCGGATTTTCACACAGCACAGCAGGAAGCCTCCGTGGATGAGAGACGAATGGGGGAGCTGGGACTAGACACCAGGGCAACTGGTGAGGTTTGGGGGCAGGAGGAGGGTGGCCAAATGAAGAGGGGGTGGGGGAGGGGACTGTTTGCCTGCATAGCACCCAACTGCTATTGGGTGCAACCGTGGCAGATCTGGGTATATGGGCAGTTGTGCATTTGTGAACTATTGTATGTGAGTCCATGTGCATGGGTGACTGTGTGATTCCATGTCCGCCCTGGGTTCCAGACCAGAGGTCTTCTCCTGGGGTTCAGGATCCATAGTTTTAGTGACCCAAGGGCTATGTCCCTCCAAACCAGCCCCTCACCCCAAAGAACCCCTGGTTCTTTACATGATGTTTTCTTCAGAAATTCTACTGTGGGGCTGGACAGGGGCTGCAATGCCCAAGGAGTATCTGCCATGGTTAGAAACAGGACACTGCTTCAGTGCCTTTATAAAATGCATGCAAGTAGGTCCAGACGCTCCTTGTACATCTGTGCTCAGCTCATGAGCGCTGAACTCTGTATACTGGCTGGCACTGTGTTGGGCTGCATAATCCAGCCCCCAGAAGCTGCCTGTCAGCTGTCTGAGATGCAAGTAGCCTTATAAACTGCCCCATGGCCCATCCCGGCCCCAGACCAGGCCCTCCCAAATGCAGACAGTGGGTAGCTGGGCACCCAGCCAGACTTGATTAATGATTGACTTCTTTAATATTTAAACAAAGCTCATCTCCAGCCACTCCACTCCAGAGATGGCCTTGTTCAACACACACACACCTGCTGCCTGGCCTGTTGCCCTGGGGATTGAGCACAGGGCAAACAGCACCTTTCCAGGCTCAGTGGAGGAGGGGACGATGGGTAGGGAGAGCTTTAAGGAGGACATTGGGGGATGAGTGCTCTAGGGACAAGCCTAGGAAGAGAAAGGGAAGGCTTCTGCTCCTGCACCTCTTTGCCCTTTCTTTCCAGTCTGGGTCTAACACAAGGGTGCCACACCCGGTGTATGGGAACTTACTGAGTTTGGACTGAGGCCCCAGGGGCCCCCTGGGAGACTGAAAATCAATGTCTGTCGGAAATTAGGGGAACCTTGAGAGGAAGTAACATCACAGCCAGAAACCACAGAGGAGGCATCAGGGCTGCAGTTGAGCAAGCGGGAAGGTGGCCAAGAGTTTGGACTGGCTCTCTCTAGATTAAAGATCTGAGCCCAGAAGTCAGGGATCAGGGTACAGAAGGACTGGGCCGAGATCTCCATGGAGCCTACCTCTGTCCAGGTTTCAAGAGGTCTTCTTGAGTTCTGGCAGAGTCCGAGCACTTTCTGTTCTGACCGCAGGCTCCAGAGCACCCTCATTTGATGTCTCCGTCACTGCTGTTACTTTGCCTTGCTGTAATGTCCTTATTTGTCCCCATTACTAGCTGTCAGCTCTATAAGGTCAGGACACAGTGAAACATCTGTAGCCAGCACAGGCTATGGCACACAGTGGGGATTTGGAAAATGCTTGAGTGAGTGAGTGAGTGAGTGTCCCACTGCCAAAATTTCTCCTCAGAGCTCAGCACCCCATGCCCTGAGCCCATGAGAAACAGCCCCACCTTTCCTCCACAGCCAGCCTGTCCCCCCCGACACGGGGCCAGCCAGGACAACTCTGCCCCTCCAGGAGGCCACACTTGCAGCCCTCCCATCCCGCAGCCACAGTGGCCAACGAGAGATCCCCATCAGGCATTGTGGCTCTGCATGGCAAAGGCTCACCCAGCCCAGGACTCCAAGCCTCTCACCGGGACTCCAGCAAAACTCTCACTGAGCCTCCTTGTCCATCCTCCCTCCCCCACCTGCCATTGTAAAGTTTCTTTCTTTGGAATATTTCCTTCATGTCTAACTACTTAACAGCTTGGTTGTCCATCAGTTAAATCTAGATGTTCAGAATGGCATCTGAGGGTCTTTATCATTCCCTTTTCCTCCCACCTCCCAGCTCAGCCCTTTGCACTGATTCCATCATTGGCCTTTGCCTAAAGTGCATGCCCTGTTGGTGCTTGCCCTCCAAGGATAGCTCCAAACTGGCTGTTGGACCCTCTGCAAAGCTTCAAGCTCACCAAGATGCTCAGTGAACAGTGGTCTCCTTCCCCCACTCCTCTCCAAGGCTCTTTCAGTAAACCTCACCCCATCCCCATCTGCTTATTCTATTGTATTCATTTTCAACCAGTACTCAGACACTTTTATCAGTGGTCACTTGCTAATATGTGGTTTTAAATCTGTTCTTCTCCCAAGCAGTATCTGTATGCCAAGAGCTCTCAGGCCTCTAAAGAAAGTACCTCATTGCATATTCCTTGTGCATTACACTGCCAGTACCAGGTCCTGGATGGGCTTGCCACTAGGAGTTCTGCATGGGCACTGGGATTCAGTTAAGGGGCACTTGGTAAGGATGGGCAAGAGATCTAGCCATACCATTGCCCGAGTCCAGCCCAATGGTCAGATCGGGAAAGAAACCTTCAGCAGAAGACCATTTGAGGCCTTTAACAACCCCTTCGGCTCCTCCTCTCCTCCCCTGCTTGAGAGAGACGGCCTGGCAATGTCCAGACTGGCCCCCTGGTACCTGAACCGCGTCTGAGAGGGCCGAGGGCACAGTCCATTGGGACAGAGCAGAAGCTCCTCAAAGAGGCCCTACCCGATTGATTCCTGGCGCCGGACTCCCGCCCAGCTCCGCCCCTGAAGAGTCAGGGCCCCGCCCCTGCCCCGTTGAGTCCCGGAAAAGTTGCCCCCGCCCCGCGGACCCCGCCCCGCCGCCGCTGCCGCGCGGCTCCTTTCAGCACCGCGGCGCGGACAGCTCCCGGGCGGCCACGGAGGGAAGGACGCGCGGCGAGCGGCCGGCCGGGGAGGGCAGGAGAGGGGTAGACGCAGGCGGGCGGGCGGGGCACGAAGCCCTGCGGCCCTCCCCGGGGGCGGCGCCCACCGGAGCCGGACGCCGCTGAGCCAGAGGACAGGCGGAGAAGCAGGGAGCCGGGGCGCTGCTGGCTCTGGGCAGAGGCCGCGGCCGAAAGATGCCGGTCCGCAGGGGCCACGTCGCGCCCCAAAACACTTACCTGGACACCATCATCCGCAAGTTCGAGGGCCAGAGTGAGTGTGTGCGGTGGGTTGGGGCATGATCTGGAGCCCTGGTTCGGTGGCAGGAGTGGCCGGACCCTTTACTAACTTCGAATGGAGCAGGGTGGGGGGTGTCTGATGCCAAAGGCATATCCTTCCCTTCAATGTCCAAGAAACACCTTTTCCTCCAGCGAGCCCCTACTTTTACCTTCAACTCCCTTCCGCTACACGCTGGGCAAAGTGCAGGTCCCCGCTTCACCCCTGAGTTGTTTTCTTGCCCGTTCTAAGCCCTGACCTCCCCTTGTATCCCTGTCATGCTTCCCTCCTGATTCCCCCACCCCACCTGCAACTTCCTCCAGAGGTTTCCTTTTCACCCTCCTTTTCACCTCCTGACCGAGCCACTCTGGTCTTTCTAGGAGCTCAACCAGGCCGGGGCCCCATCTGGTCACACCCCTGCTCCCTCTCACCTATCCCTTTCCCTGCTCCAGGAAGCCTTGGGCCTCTCTCCCACTTCACTGACCCCATTACTGCCCTGGTCCTTCCACAATTCCCAGGTCTGACTCCCCTTCCCCTTCTCTGGTCATCGTCCTGCTTTCCCCTCCTGACCACCCCTCATTACTCCCAGGAGCCCCATGGCCTTCCCCCATGACTCTGGCCTTCTTGGTCTTCTCACCCTCCCCAGGCTTGACCTTCCCCTTCCTTCATGTTGATCACGGCTCTGCTCTGCATCCAGATCCAATCCCCTCCACGCACACACACACCAACCGCTCCCACAAGTCCCTCTGATCTTTCCCTCCCTACTGCCTGGTCCTGGTTGCCATGGGCTCCCACCTCCCGCCCCAGGTCGTAAGTTCCTGATCGCCAACGCTCAGATGGAGAACTGTGCCATCATTTACTGCAACGACGGCTTCTGTGAACTCTTTGGCTACTCCCGAGTGGAAGTGATGCAGAGACCGTGCACCTGCGACTTCCTCACAGGCCCCAACACCCCACGCAGTGCTATGTCCCGCCTGGCGCAGGCCCTGCTGGGGGCCGAGGAGTGCAAGGTGGACATCCTCTACTACCGAAAGGATGGTGAGGCACCCTCAGGCCACAGATTCTGCAGGGCAGGCTCGGCCCCTCTCTCGTCCAGGCAGAGTGGTCATGGGAAGGGCACCAACTCCGGGGACCAAAGGGCCTGGATGAATCTTGTCTCCTCTCTGGGCCTCTATTTCCTCAGCTGTATGGAGAAAGTGCTGGACCCTGGGTGCAGTGCCTTCTGAGGTCCTTTTCAGGGGCCAGGAACGAGGCTGAGCCACCAACTGGTCCTGGCCGCATGCAGGGCCTCCCACACCATCGTCCCTCCCCCGTGTCCCCGGTCTCCTGGCTGTCCACTCTGTCACTGTCAGCCCCAGCTGTCAGGCAGCTGGGACGGAAATTAACCTTTCCTCATCTCCGTCTGCTCTGGGGATTAGGGGAGGAGTCACCCCCTCAAGGCCTCTGGGGACAGGCAAGGCATGGGGGCGGCTGGCTTGAAAAGAGGGCTGGGTGTGGCTCAGGGACCCCAGCTCCTTGGGGAGACAGAGTCTGGAGTTTGTGCTGGCCCTGGAGGCTTGTCCAGTTTGGGATATTACTGCCAACCCAAGCTACCGCAGACAGGACAGAAGCATAGGGTGGGTGCTGAGGATAAGAAATTCTGGAGCCCCTCAAGGCCCTCCACTCAGTACTTCAGTGTCTCCACTGGGTCAGTGTGAAGAGGAAAGAGATGGGTGGGAATTAGGGTCCCAAAAGTCCTTTTGAAGTCACCTGGATCAGTGGCCCCCTCAGCCTGCTTCTGCATCAGAATTACCTGGAACTTGTTTTCCAAAACACACCTTCCCTAGAAAGGGGCTGACTCAGAGGTGTGAAATGAGAGCCAAACAGGTGTATTTGGAAATATCTCCCTGGCAGTTTAGATGTTCTGTCAGGTTTAGGAACCACAGGCTTAGATTAATCCCTCATTTCATGGGTGAAGAAACTGAGTCCTGAGGAAAAGCAAGATCTTGGCCAGGATTCTACTGCGTGGGTCCCAGCTGGGACTGGACCCCCAAGTCTCCAGATTCTTCCCTCGGACAGATCTGGTCCGAATAATTCCAAGAGGGGTGAAAGGAACCCAACAGCCTCTGTGTTCCGAGGTGGAACTTTTGGGGAAGGAAGCCCAAGAGGGCACTCCCGGGGGAAGAAAGCATGAGGGCCACTGGAGTGCAGGTAAAGGGCCAGCACCTTTGGACTGAGGCTGAAAGGTGCTCACGGTCCTGGTTGCAGGGGCCTGGTGTGTGTGTGGAGCATGAATGTAAGTGTAAACCTGAGCATGTTTGTGTGTGTTTAAAGTGTTTGAGGTGCTTCTTGGGCAGGTCCTGGCTGTCCCTCTGGCTGTAGTGATTAGGGGACTAGGAAGAACCTGGCTTAGTTTGGGAGCACTCACAGGGTTAACGAAGTCAGAATATTTTTAAAAGCTGTGACCTCACCTCCTCACATCATTGCAGAGAGGAGGTGACAGTCAAAGGAGTGAGAAGGGTCCCAGGGGAACAGGATGGGACAGCAGGGAATGACGGAGGCCAACAGGCCCCTCTGTCCCTCTCCTGACCTCAGAGCCCTGCCTGGGCCTGAGAGGGGTAAGAGCTGACCGCAGACTCCCAGTGCTGTCAGCCCAGGGTGCTTAGGGTCTCCTCAGCACCCTAACTTTGCCTGGGCCAGGGGCTGAGGTCGAGGTCAAGCCTTGACCCTCTGAGGTCCTCAGGTCCTCAGAACCCTGTTGGCGTCTTCTAGCAGTCAGAAGGAGCCCTAGAGACCTAGTCTTAGAGGTTTTCTGTGGGTGGAAATGACAAGTTACCCACATACCTGTGCCCTGTGCTTAGTCACTCGGTCGTGTCCAACTCTTTGCAACCCCATGGACTGTAGCCTGCCAGGCTCCTCTGTCTTCCACATTGCAGGCTGATTCTTTACCATCTGAGCTACTAAGGAAGCCCACCTTGACCCATGATAGTCCAAGACCTTGAGTACCTTGGACCTACCTGAAATTGGTGTGAAACCTAGAAAGGGGACCCTTCTGGCCAGCATTCCCCTAAGAGAAGGATTCGATGCTCAGATAACTTATGTACACCCTCTAGTCACTCTGACCACGTGATTGTTTTTTCTGTTTTGTTTTTATCATATTCACATGGCTCTTATAGCCTGCTGAAGGGCATCCTAATGGTGGCTTTTCCCTTCCTCGGGTCAATTCCTCCTCTCTCCCACCTTCCACTGATTAGAGGAGGAGTCATCCCCCACCCCCTACAGAATTCTAGCTGATTTATAATCCTCTTTTCCTCTAAAGGGGTAAACCACTGATAGTTCTCCAAGTTCAGGCAGAGAGTCTGTGGCCATACACCTCCACACTGTGCATCTGTATAAAGCTATGCTCAAAGAGGCCAGGCCATCTGACAAAAATTACCCCATGAGACAGGGCTCAGAGACCCCTGAGAAACTGGCTCTGCTGCCATTTACCTTCACGAGGAAAAGTTAAGAACCTAACAGCTAGGAAGCATGGGGATGGCCACAAGACTCGAGCCAATGAGAGTCTGGAGGAAGGCCTGAAGAACAGTCCTACCGCTGTGCCCCCTGGGGACCTGCCAGAGGGACCCAGCCCTCCTGCCTGCCTTGGCTGGATCGTCTTCTGTGATGACCCCAAAGCAAAGAGTCCCCTAATCGCCAAGCCAGACTCGAGGAAGCCTGGGGCTCCTCCAGTCCTCAGCCCCAGTTCAGGAAGAAGGGCATGGGCGGAGGCCTGGGGTGCCAGTGTCTTGTGTCCACTCACCCACGAATACCAGAGACACCCAGCGGGGAGGCAGGGTGGAGCAGCCGCACGCTAAGTGGCGGCCTTTGTGGCACCAGCTCTTCCCTGAGGGCTCACCACATGCCGGATGCAGGGTGTAAAGAGATAGGGACAATAGACAACCAGAGAGCCTCCAAGGGGAGGGGCGGGGACTATGAGAAACTGAAGGAAGGGGCGCATCTAAGAGGCAGAGAAGAGCCGGGAGCAGTGTGCTGTTGGGGGGGGGGGGAGACGAGCCCATTGTCCAGGGTCAGAGAGGTAGGCCCCGAGAGGAAGCCCTGCAAGAGAGGGCGAGCAGAGCCTGTCGACCACCCTCCAGGATCAGGGCGAGGGCACAGGAACACCACCACTCCCGGGCACCCCCTAGGGTGACACACTCATCCACTTCTGGTCACCCACACTCACATGTGAGCAAGGACAGCTTGTGCTGTGCTTAGTTGCCCAGTCATGTCCAACTCTGCGACCCCATGGACTGTAGCCCACCAGGCTCCTCTGTCCATGAGGATTCTCCAGGCAAGAATACTGGAGTGGGTTGCCACGCTCTCCTCCAGGGGATCTTCCCAGCCCAGGGATCGAACCAGATTCTTTACTGTCTGAGCCACCAGGGAAGCCCAAGACAGCTTAGGGATCAGGAAGAGAATGGTCTGATCTCGTCTGAATCCTCCTGTCTCCATCAGCCCCCAGGCAGCGGGTGTGAAGGTCGGGCAGGGGGTGTTTCGTGAAGCTGCCCTCCAGCCCTCACTGCTCTGATGGATGGTTCACTCTCAGCCTCAGTTTTCCAAAGATAGCATCAGTGGGTACAGGCTGGATCTTGGCAGCCCCTAGAAGCATAGAGCCTGGAAGCCCTGCCCAGCTCTGCCAGCTCCCCCCAGGCCAGATTTCCGCAGTGCCAGAGAGAGTGAGGAGAGAGAATGGCCTTGTGGGTGGTGTTTCAGGCCACTGGCCAAGGAGGCTTCCGGGGTGGGTCTCAGCACCCACGCCTTGCCATGCCCTGGGCTGACAAGAGTGCCAGGCTCTGGTCTGGGAAGCAGACCCACAGCCCTGCGAGCCCAGGAGTGGGTCTCAGAGGCGAGCGGGCGGCCTCTCCTTGGTATGGATGTCTCCCCTGGGGCCAGCACGGCAGCTGGCAGATGGCTGCCTGGTGCTTGGGAGTCCGGGAATCTGATCCAGGAGATTCTTGCTCCAGGGAGGAAGGTGGGAGGGAGGAGGTGGACAGCTCGGCTGCACCCCAGCACTGAGGGGGTGAGAAGGCGCCAAGGGAAGGGCGCACCAGAGGGTGATCTGGGGAACAGGGATTCTAATGGACCCCAAAGTAGTAATAGCCTCCCACCCACTCACATTTACACTCAGTCTTTCATTCACTCAGCTAACAAACAACACCTGGGACAGGTCCTGGCCTCCAGCAAACAAGACAGACAAATCTGCTTTCTGCTAGTCACGTTTACCCAAGTCCCCTGCCCTTAGCGTCCTTGGACCTGACACCCATCAACATTGAACTGGGGCACATGGGATGACTGGGTACCGTGGAGCAGGTCTCACAGGGCATCCACCCAGCCTGCTGCCTGGCTCTAGGGAAACATGGCAGTTTCAGCTTGTTTTGTTCCACTCACCTATGAGAGAGGGAACAAGACCCTGGAGCAGAGAAAGAGGAACAAAAGGGCCAATGGCTGGGTCTGGGCTGCCTGTGATGGCTGCATAAGTGGCAGGAGAGCCTGTCCCGCCCCCACCCTGCCATCTATCTCCCTCTCCCTCTGCAGCCCCCAGGCCACTGCCCCACCTGCCTCACCCCTAGTCCCAGCACCTCTGCCTTGAGATGACAGGCCCCTTCTTGGTCTGGAGCCACAGCCTGGCCCTCACTCCAGGGTCCTCGGCCCAGACAAGCCCCCATCCCTCTCCAAACCGTTGTGTATGAGAGCACAGGGCTCCCCACTCCATGGCCCCAGCCCTCCCTGATGCATGGCCCAGCCAGTCCTGACAGG
>SJYQ01003742.1:523207-548992 GCA_006410935.1 Redunca redunca
GGGCCGGGCTGGGGGTGGGTGGGGTGGGAGAGGTGTCTTGCCTGGACCAGGCCGTTCCCAGGGACACCGATGGCACCTGCCACGTGCTGAGCATGTGCCACGGGGGAGCTTGACACCCAGCTCACGGAATCCTTTACAGCAGCCCCGGCCACAGGCCCCATTTTCCTGATAGGGAAGTTGAGGCTCAGAGAGGTCTGGTGGGTGGACAGACAGGGATTCCAGGGCTGAGGAAGTCTAGGCAAGCTGCGACTTTCTCCCGCTCTTAGGAAGCTGGGGTGAGAAGGCAAGGGCTTGTATGGGGTGGAGAGGGGGCGGTGGTCACTGCAGCTGCAGGGGCAGCTGGACTTTGGAGGAAGGATAAGGAATTCTGGACAGGGGAGAGATTGGGGGCACACACAGCCTCTGCCGCTCACGTGGGGCAGGTCACTCACCTTGGGCAGGTCACTTGCCATGTCTGAGGTGGTTCTCATCTTCCACACCTCCCCCCTGCCTTCAGCGCTCCCCAAGTTCCTGACCAGGCCGTCAGCCTCCCCGTCCCCTGGTACCCCTGGCCGGGCTTCCCTCTACCCATCCACCCAGTCCTCTCCCTCTGGCCTGCCCTCGCTACATCCTCACCTGGGACAGCTCCTTGCTCTCATCATCTCAGCCTCATCTGTGCCACATGGACCCCCAGAGCTCTGTCCCGGCCCCAGTCTCTCCATAGACTGGAAGATTCCTTTCATCTCCAGACATGGCCATCCTTATATTCCATAGGCAGACCAAACAGCTTATCTTAATCTGAAATCATCATCTTCCCTCAAAGGCAGCTCCATGAGCATCCCTGTCACTGTGAACCTCTCACCGCCCGGGCCAGAGACCTGGGAGTCAGCCTGGGAAGTACCCTCCTCCTTTCCTGGCCCACGCCCACCATCCAGGCAGCCACAGAACCCCGTCTGTTCTCTGCATTGAGGTCTCTCTGTCCCATACCTGTCTCCTTGTCCCTGCCTGGGCCCAGTCCTCACTGTGTCCTTTCTGGGCAGGTGTCAGGAGCTCCTTGCCCGCAGCCCTGAATCTGGTGTACCCCACACTCCATCTTCCACCTGCCAGTGACCTGAAATTCACATCTGTGCATGGTCTTCTGTTCAAAATCCTTTCATGGTTCCCCATGACCCATGGGGCAAATGTCAACCCCTGTGCACGGCCCTCCACATTCTGGCTACCCCTGGGTCCTGCCACCCTCCCTCTGGTGGTTCATGCTCCAGCCATCAGACTACTTAGTTCCCTGCGCCTGCCCATCTGTCCCACCCCTGTACCTCTGCACAAGCTGCCACTCCACTCGGAGTACCTGTCTCACACCTGTGCCTGGCAGACCCCAGGCATCCTTCAGTGCTGAGCTCAAGCTCAGCTCCTCTATGAGCCTGTCCCTCGTTCCCAGCCAAGTTTAGAAGTGCCATTCAGGTGGGAGAGATAATTATTATTAATAATTAAGAAGCCAGTCCAATTTAAGTTTCAGTTAGAGACATGAACTCTCATTTTGTCCTGAGAAGAAATGGACATTAGGTCATAATCCTTCATGTACTGGAAAACCATCACTTTATAATGTTGCCCAGATTTCTAGCTTCTGGGTTTCATATGTGACCCTGGAGAGTCCCTCCCTTCTCTGAGCCTCCTCAGTCCCTCCTCTGTAAGAGACCTTTTATCCTGTTTTCTTGGGGGCACATGTCCTGGCCGCCATCCATCACTGAGCAAACACTTAGCACCCTTTGTGCAGAATGGCCAGGCTAGGGGGCTGGACTTTCCTGTGGGAAGTGGCCATCATAATCATGGTCTGTGGCACTCTGGCCCTGGCTTCTCTGCCCTGAACCCTGACTGTGCTTCACAGACCACAGCCTGCTTCCTCCACCCGATTGCCTTTCTCCTGGAGGACCAGCCCTCCTAGATTCTCACAGCCCAGGCTCCACTCCAGTAGCTCTGTAAGACCCCTCCCCACCTCCAGCCACTCCTGGTGGAATGAACCCCTCCTTCTTCTGTAGGCCCGTTGCTCTTGGCTCCTACTTGTTCTGAGGCTCTAGAGATCATTCTATAATCTGTCTTTTGGGGTTTTGGGGGGCTCCTTGTGGGTGGGACTTCTGCCCTAGTCATGTTTTTATCCTGTGGCTAGCACAGTGCTAGCAGAACGGCCCAGCACCCTCACCAACCGTCCCCGCATCCAGCCCACATCCACCCCATGACATCATCCATCCTAACGCCTTACATCTGCCTGTCTGGTGCCTCTCGCTCTCCGAGGCACTTCCTCCAGCATCACCTCTGCTCCTCTGGACTGCCCAGGGGGGCAACCAGGGCAGATGTAGTTATAGCCATTTTAGAGTGGGGACACCGGGGTGCAGAGAGGGCCATGCCGGTCACGTGGCCCCACAGTGGCAGTGGGAACCGAAGAGAGAGAAGCCTGAGGTGCTGTCCCAGGGAGCTGAGTGGTCCTGACCTCTGGTCCCTGCCACTCTGCAGCTCCGTGGCCAGCCTGAGAGGATGAGGTTGGGCAAGGAGCCTTTGGTGTCTCTTCTGCCTGCTGTTCCCTGGGTAGGGGTGGGAGGGGCAGTTCCCAAGCAAGTGGGAAACAGGAAGGAGATTCTGGTAGAAGGTGGTCCCAAGGATCCTGGAGATAGCGAGGGGACCCACAGGCTGGGGTGGCAGGGGTCTCTGCATACTCCCTGCCCTCAGCCAGCACATCCAGCCTTGTTCCAGGCCCCGGCCTGGCGGGATCCCTGAAGCTGGGTGAGGTCAAGGTTAAGAGGTCCTCAGGGAGGCTCCTCAGAAGAGAGCAGGGAGCCAGGCCCTGGAGATTCCCCCGCCCCTCTGGCTGGCAGGAAAGAATGACATCTTTGGAGAGCCCGTTAGCCTCCATGCCCGGCCGGGCAAGTCCAGCGCAGATGTACGGGCCCTGACCTACTGTGACCTGCACAAGATCCAGCGGGCAGACCTGCTGGAGGTGCTGGACATGTACCCTGCCTTCGCGGACAGCTTCTGGAGTAAGCTGGAAGTCACCTTCAACCTGCGGGACGTGAGTCTGGGATGGGTGGGCCGGGTCGGGGGTGGCCCTCAGCCAGCCTGTAATGGGCCATGGCCAGTCAGCCTGCTGAGTGCTTGGCCTGCTTGGCTGCAGAGGACCCGTCTGACCGCTTCCCTTCTTTTCAATCCCGCCTCTTCATCCTTTGTCATAATCACTTCTGTGCCTCCCATGGCCAACATAATGCTAAGTATGAAGATAGCTACCAATTACGGAGCACCAACTATGTGGTAAGCACTGGGCTCCTTCTACACGATCTCATTTAGTTTTCCTGCAGGTGGTGTTGTTATCCCCATTTTCCAGATGCGGAAACTGAGGGTCCTAGCAGACAAATGACTAAAGCCACAGTCACACAGTAAATCATATAGTCAGTGGTGCAACCAAAATGGGATTCAAGTTTGTGCATCTCCATAGCCCAGGCTTTTCCCACTACATCCCTCTAAGCTGTAAGGGGGGCGGTGGGGGCGGGCAGCAGTGTCTGCCATTCACGAGCTCACAGTCCAGGTCCCAGAAGTGTAAGTAGTGATAGAGCAATCTCTCCTCTCAAATTTATCACTCAGTGGAGGAGATTATAATAACCCAAGAAGAAGAAAGAAAAAAAAAAGAAAGAGCTAAATAGTTCTCTCTTTTGTTTTGGCCTCACCAAGCAGCTTGTGGGATTTCGGTTCCCTGATCAGGGATTGAACCTGGGCCGCAGCAGCCCAGAATCCTAACCATTGGGCCACCAGGGAATTCCCAAGAGCTCCATAGTGAAGAATCAAGGCAGTCTCAAGGGTGTGCAGTGAGACCAAATATCTGTGGAGCTCAGGGTGGCCAAGGCATGGGACAGCCAGTACAGAATAGAAGTGCCCAGAAGGGTCTGCATGCAGGGCAGGGCCAGGAACCAGCTAGTGGGAAGGAGGGGGCAGGTGCGCCTAGCAGGGGCCACAGTGGCTGAGGCCCAGGCACTGAGCCCTCACCCCCGGCCTCAGGCGGAGGGTTCCGCTGGCCCAGCCCTGCACCCAGCATCTGGAGGTGGAGCTGAGGCAGGTTTACCTGCTCTGGACGGCCCTCCCCACCCTGCCCTCTGCTGTCCTCCCCTCCCCAGGCTCTCCCCTTCCCGCCTGGCCATCTAGGAGGCCTCTTGTGAGGACTCTGCCTTGGTGGGGGGCAGGGGGCAGGGGGTGCCCAGCTGCTAGGAGGCATCAAGTGACCCAAGTGCCCAGTGGCTGGACACTCGAACAAGAGGGCTGTGGTATCCATGGCCTGGGACATCTGCAGCCCCTGGGTGCCCCCAAGTCCTATTACCAGGGAGGGTGGGCTGCCAAGGGTATGGATGAGGGCACCCCTGAAGGGATTGGGACTTCCAGACTTGCACCCCTCAGGGGGAATTGTCACGTAGGCCCAGGCTGAGGGTGGGGGTCCCAGAGCCCTGAGGAAAAGGAAGGAGAAAGCTCCCCTGCCTCCCCGACCCCCACGCTGCTGCTCAAGGCAGCCTCTCGCGGGACTCCTTGGGGTCTGCCCAGCTCCAAGCCCCTGGGCATCCCCTGCCAGTCCACGCAGGAGAGGGGCTGCCAGGTGCACGCTGGGGGTGCCCAGCCGCCTGCAACCACCTTCCCCTCATTGCCACGGGGGTGGGGGAGAGCAGAGAGGCCTGGTCCCGGCTGTGGTCCCCCTTACTTGATGCTCTTGTTCCCCACAAGGCAGGCGGTGGTCACCAGCCATCACCCCAACAGGCTCCAGGCAGTCAAGACCACCAGGGCTTCTTCCTCAGTGACAACCAGTCAGGTGAGCAAAATCGGCCCCTGCCAGAGTCTGCCCCTCCCTGGCCTGAAGGCCCTGCCCAGCCTCCTGGCCCTTGGCAGGTCCTCCCCATCCTGCCTCTCCTAGGAGAGGCCTCCTCAGGCTCAGCATCGGAGGCCCCTGTACCCCTCCTCCCACTGTGTCCTCAGAGCCTGGGTGAGGGCTGCCCCCAGGGGTAGATACCGGCCCGCCCCCGGGGCTGCACACCAAGGTACTGCAGGCCCGCTGGGCGGCAGCTCCCTGGACAGTGAGGCCTGGGCTGGACATCCCCACCCGGCCAGCTCCCCCTGGCTGGGGTCCCACCCTGCTCCCTGGGCTTCAGCCTTCTGAGTCCCCGAAGCCAGGCCTCTATGGGGGCAGGACACCCAGGGAAGGAGATCTACTCCTCCCACCCCGTGTTCCCACAGCAGGTAGGGAACAGGGCCCGGGGTTTGCTTGAGAAGGCCTAGCCTCCAGAACCAGCTGGACCTTGGCTCAAGCTTCCCTCTCCCCATCCTGCAGGTGCAGCCCCTTCCCTGAGCATCTCAGACGCATCTGGCCTCTGGCCTGAGTTGCTGCAGCAAGTGCCCCCCAGGCCAAGTCAGAGCCCCCCAAACCCTCAGGGAGACTCAGACTGCTGGCCTCGGGAGCTAGGCTCCAGGCTAGAGCAGCTCCAGGCCCAGATGAACAGGTGGGTGACCTGTGGGCAGGGATGGGGCAGCCACGGAGGGCAGGCCCATGGCAGGCTAGGCACGGGCGCCCCCTCCTGGTGCCTCGGGGACATCGCTGCGTGTCCCATGGGTTTGAGAATGAAAGTGAAATCCTGAAAGTGAGTCACTCAGTTGTGTCTGACTCTGCGACCCAGGCAAGAATACTAGAGTGGGTGTCCTCTCCTTTTCCAGGGGATTCTCCCAACCCAGGGATTGAACCCAGGTCTCCTACATTGCAGGTGGATTCTTTACCAGCTGAGCCACAAGGGAAGCCCAGTGATTTAAGAATGGCCAGCCCCTTTTAGCTGCAGACCTCCCCAGCCCTCTCACCGAGGACAGTTCCTTGGATGGCTTGTCCCAGCAAACCTGAAACATGCCAAGCAGGGAGAGGGATATAACTTCATGCCAAAACAGATTCTGTAGGTCCAGGACTTCCCTGTTGGTCCAGGGGCTAAGACTCCGTGCTCTTAATGCGGGGGGCCTGGGTTCAATCCCTGGTCAGGAAACTAGATCCCACATGCTGCAACTAAGAGTTCTCATGCCACATCTAAAGATCTGCCTGCCACAACTAAGACTCAGTGCAGCCAAATAAATATTTATTTTATTATTTTTTCATAGTTTATTTTTTTTTTACTTTATAATACTGTATTGGTTTTGCCATACATCAACATGAATCCACCACAGGTGTACATGAGTTCCCAATCCTGAACCCCCTCCCACCTCCCTCCCCATAGCATCTCTCTAGGTCATCCCAGTGTACCAGCCCCAAGCATCCTGTATCCTGCATCAAACCAAGACCGGCAATTCGTTTCTTACATGATATTATACATGTTTCAATGCCATTCTCCCAAATCATCCCACCCTCTCCCTCTCCCACAGAGTCAAAAAGTCTGTTCTATACATCTGTGTCTCTTTTGCTGTCTTGCATACAGGGTTATCGTTACCATCTTTCTAAATTCCATATATATGTGTTAGTATATTGTATTGATGTTTTTCTTTCTGGCTTACTTCACTCTGTATAACGGCTCCAGTTTCATCCACCTCATTAGAACTGATTCAAATGTATTCTTTTTAATGGCTGAGTCATACTCCATTGTGTATATGTACCACAGCTTTCTTATCCATTCATCTGCTGATGGACATCTAGGTTGCTTCCATGTCCTGGCTATTATAAACAGTGCTGCGATGAACATTGGGGTACATGTGTCTCTTTCAATTCTGGTTTCCTTGGTGTGTATGCCCAGCAGTGGGATTGCTGGGTCATAGTTCAGTTCCGTTCAGTCACTCAGTCGTGTCCGACTCTTTGCAACCCCGTGAATCGCAGCACACCAGGCCTTCCTGTCCATCACCAACTCCTGGAGTTCACTCAGACTCACCTCCATCGAGTCAGTGATGCCATCCAGCCATCTCATCCTTGGTCGTCCCCTTCTCCTTCTGCTCCCAATCCCTCCCAGCATCAGAGTCTCATAAGGCAGTTCTATTTCCAGTTTTCTAAGGAATCTCCACACAGTTCTCCATAGTGGCTGTACTAGTTTGCATTCCCACCAACAGTGTAAGAGGGCTCCCTTTTCTCCACACCCTCTCCAGCAAAACAAATAAATATTTAAATATAAAAAAAAATAGCATGAGCCCTTAGAAAGGGGGTGTGGCCTGTGGATGTCAGGGCTGTGTGGCAGAGTGAGGGCTTAGGGGCAACACAGTCCTGGGTTCAAATTCTGGCTTGGTAACTTACCAGCAATACTGTGTATAAGTAACAACCACTCTGAGCCTTGGTTTACCCTTTTGTGAAATGGGGGTAACCAGAATACCTGTGTCAAAGCTTCATGATGAGGGCAGACTGTCTCTTTCTCAAGTACCCTCTGGGAAACAGTGATAAGGAGAGCTAAGCATTAGGCTGGTTTGTAGCTGGGGGGTGGGGGGCGGGGGGTGACTTCTCTGTTCACCAAGGCAGTACAGGTGTGTTTGGGTTACCTTCACCTATTCTATAAGTTGCACTGAAACATCTACTTAAGTTCTTTCCTTAGTACCATTCCTTCAAATTAAGTAATTTGGTACCTACCCTCCCTCCTAAAAAAACTTCACTGTGAGGACTAAATGATGCATGCAGCTGCATGATCACTGTGATTATCAGAGTCAGGGACATACTAAGGGGAATTTAGGCGGAGGCTATAGATTGTAGGAGATTCCCTGGTGGCTCAGACATTAGAGAGTTTGGTCTGCCTGCAATGCAGGAAACCCGGGTTCAATCCCTGGGTCGGGAAGATTGCCCTGGAGAAGGAAATGGCAACCCACTCCAGTATTCTTGCCTAGAAATCTCATGGATGGAAGAGCCTGGCAGGCTACAGTCCATGGGGTCGAAAAGAGTTGGATGTGACTGAAGCGACCTAGCACTCGTAGATTATAGCGGGGAGATAGCTTCATCCAGCAGGGACAGCCTGAAGCCTACAAAACTGAGGGCTGCCCTCAGGACCTAAACGGCTCTTGCCAACCGTGACCCTGACCCTGACTGTGGAGTTCTGCCTGGCAGGCTGGAGTCCCGCATGTCTTCAGACCTCAGCCGCATCCTGAAGCTCCTTCAGCAGCCCCTTCCCCAGGACCGCACTGGCTACATCTTGGGAGCCTCTGCCTCCAATGACCTGGCCTTGTTCCCTGCAACCTCAGTGACTCAGAGTCCAGGAACTCAGCTGCCCCAGGGTGACCCACCCCCGGCACAGGTGAGCAGTGGAGGGGACCCCCAGGGGCTTGCCTGGCGGCGGCTGCATGTCTTCCCCCACCCTTACCTTGGTCTCAGTGGTCACCTGGCCCAGGGCCTTCGTGGTCTGAGAGCAGCTGTGACTTCTGCTGTCCTCCTTTACGGCCTGAGTCACAATAGGCAGCCTGGACAGGTGGTAGCAGAGCCTGGACTGTGACCACTGACTCCACATCGGGAGCAGGGGCAGCAGGATCCATCTCCTGCTGGTTCCCAACCCTGAAGTCAGGGTGCCCTGGGGAGGCTCCCCACCCTGCTTGCCCCCTTCTTTCTTGGCCCCCACCTCAGATGCCCAGCTACGGTGACACGGATGGATGGAGGCCGGAGCTCAGGAACTCTTCCTCTAGGATGCCCCTCTCTGCCATGGAAATGGACAGAACTCTGACACTGTCCCCGGAACAGAAGCAGCCCGAGGGGCTCCTGTCACCCCTGGCCTCCCCTCTGTGTCCCTTGGAGGTACAGGGACTAGTCTCTGGTCCCCGCTTCCCCTCTCTCCCTGAACACCTCAGCTCTGTGCCCAAGCAGTTGGAGTTCCAGAGACATGGCTCAGATCCTGGGTTTTCAAGGAGCTAGAGCCACTGTGCCCCAGGATTAAACAACAAACAGAAAAAGCACTATGAAGGAACTGAATGTGGGTAAGGTGATAGTTAAGGATGTGGGGGAGCCAGCTAGCCTCTAAACTAGCCCTTCGCCTAGAGTAGCTACAAACTGCCAATCCAGGTGACCCCAGATGGTGCAGGTGAAGAGGCGCGTGACTTTCCCCTGCCTGCTCCAGGGCTCTCTTTAGACAGCAGGGCTGGTGGAAGGTGGATGAGCCTCAGGAGTGGAGTAGCTGCCAGGACAGAAGGCTCAGGGAAGAAAGGAGACATTTCTGATCTTTTCTGTATGAGAGCCTGGCTCTGTGCAGAGTCCAGTCACCTCCCAGCTCAGAACTCTCCCCCACCATGCAGCCAAGCCCCCAGGGTTGGTCAAGACCTCCTGCCGAGAGCCTGTGAACCAGCTAGAGACGGGAGTGTCCTCTGCAGTGGACCCATCAGGGCCCAGAACTCCAGCCCTCAGCCACCCTGCCCTTATGGTTCTGTAATGACCTTTGGGACCTGGTGGGCAGTGGAGGGTCTCAGAGCTAATAAAGTCTGCACACTTCATGTTGGGCTGGGTGTGTGATTTGTCTGAGGGTCATCAGGTCCTTGATGGGGCTGTAATCCTGACAGTTGTGATCTTCTTCCAAGGAGCTGTGTGTTAGGGACCTGAAGGTGATTCCACTGGATCTTGGAGCCACCAGAGTAAGGGGCTCTTAGCCAGGTTGAGGTGAAGGGAAGCAGAGAGACACTGGCATGGTGGCCACAGGGAATCATGACAAGAGCTAACATTTCCAAAGCACTCTTCTGTGTAAGGGGATATCGTGC
Source organism: Redunca redunca (assembly GCA_006410935.1). NCBI lineage: Eukaryota > Metazoa > Chordata > Mammalia > Artiodactyla > Bovidae > Redunca > Redunca redunca. Next base: position 532,877 of record SJYQ01003742.1, read on the forward strand.
TGGCTGCCCTGCAGATATTGTTGACTCTTTGCAACAAGCCTATGGGGTCAGTATTATTATCCTTATTTGAGAGAGAGGGATCAGAAGTAGAGAATCACTAGGAAATGGACCCAAGCAAGAGGGGAACTTCTGGGGTGCTGGTACTCTTCTGTTTCCTGATCTAAGTGCTGACTGTGTGAGTGTGTTTCAGGTTGTAAGAATATGTGCACTTCTATCTGTAAATCATACTTTGATTTTAAGAAAAAGAATATTTCCCAAAAATATATCAAAAGGAGGACATAATTTCAACCCAGATGCTCTGGTTTGAGAACACGTGCAGTGAACCACGCCACTGAAATGGGCTGCTGTTCAAAAAGTCACAGGTCCTGTCCTTTTTCCCTAAAAGAATTTTGAAAATGTATTTCTCCTTTATACATTTTTAGTTGACATCTGAAGTATTCCATGATAACTTTAAATAGTTGCAAAGGACCTAATTTCCAGTGTGTTGTAAATATTGACACTTTATAAACTGTTGCATTTATATTGGTCCATTTAGATCCAAATAGCAGTGATTCCGAAGCCAATATTGGGACTTCCCTGGCAGTCCATTACTTAAGACTCTGCACTTCCAATGAGGGGGTGAGGGTTCAATCCCTGGTTGGGGAGTTAAGATTCCCACATGCTCTGCTCTGTCCCCCACAAAAGAAGTCAGTGTCATCCATTTTAAAAACAGGAGAACAAGCTCTTCTTTAACACTGTTCCTTTTTCTCTGCTCATGTGTGTGCTGTGCTTTGTCACTTAGTCGTGTCTGACTTTGCAACCCCATGGATTGTAGCCCTCCAGGCTCCTCTGTCTGTGTGGAGTGGGTTGTCATGCCCTCCTCCAAGGGATCTTCCCAACCCAGGGATCGCACCCAGGTTTTCCACATTGCAGGAAGACTCTTTACAGTCTAAGCCACCAGGGAAGCCCTTTCTTTGCTCATAATTTCACTCTATTCCATTCAAAGTTTACCCAACATGTAATTTATTACCATGCTTGAAAGTATATTATTGATAACCATATCATATGTGTTTGTGACACACACACGTATAATTTTTAAAAGTAATTGTTTCTAACCTTACTAAGGCTTTAAGGGCTACACTTATTAGTACTTGGTTTTTCAAAACAACATAAATACTTCAATTTAAATTTTTATAGAAACTAAAATTTTATTGACATACACCTCTTAAAAGAGGGAATTTTTCTCTCAGTTCATGTGAGTGGATAAATATTATTTTTTTGTTACAGTAAAACATAAGCCCAGAGAAACTTGTTCACATAAGGAAGCAGATGGTACTTTAAGGAGTTGTTATCGGAGAAGGCAATGGCAACCCACTCCAGTACTCTTGCCTGGAAAACCCCATGGGCAGAGGAGCCTGGTAGGCTGCAGTCCATGGGGTCGCTACGAGTCGGACACGACTGAGCAACTTCACTTTCACTTTTCACTTTCATGCATTGGAGAAGGAAATGGCAACCCACTCCAGTGTTCTTGCCTGGAGAATCCCAGGGACGGAGGAGCCTGGTGGGCTGCCGTCTATGGGGTCGCACAGAGTGGGNCCCATTTTACTGATGGGGAAACTGAGGCACCGTGTTGCAGCTTACCCGGGTCAGTTATTTCGTGACGGAAACAGGTCTCAAACCCAAGTTTACACCCCAGAGCTATGCCATTTATCACTAGTATCCGCTCCCCTGCTGCACTGCTTCAGTTAGGGGGCAGAAGAGGGATGAGGGAATGATGGCTGTGAAGAAAATGCGCTTACGATGGTCATTCACTTCTGGCCACACTAGATTTCTGTTAGGTCTGGTTATTGCGCAGGCTTTCCCGCCCCCTACACCCACCCGCAGGTACTATTATTGATTGATTTGTCGGGATTGCCATCGCTGTTGGGACCTCGTGTTCCTCCTCTTCACCGCGATCTCCTTTTGGAAATCTTGACCAGTGATCCCGCCGTTGTTTTCCAAATAGAGAAGGATGTTAACTTGCTGTATCTTTTCTTGGCATCTTTCTTGCTAATACAAATATGTAGCCTTGAGTAGTAAGTCTTTCTGGACATCCGGAATTTGAGAATCCTTCATAGAAGGTAGTAGGAGGAAACTTTAAGCTGGTAGTGCAATATAAATTTGTTTTTGAAAGTTGTTGAATAAGTTAGTGAGAAGAATTTTCTTTCCTTTGCTCTTTAAATCTCTTCCATTTTGTATTAGAGTAAACGTGGTGATTGATCGTAATCAGAGCGACTGAGAGCCGTGCTTAGCGGTGTTTAAAGCCTGTACACCTGCTTGACACCGTGAGCACTGTGACTTAGGAAGAAGAGCCTATGTGGATGGTGACAGGCGTGGTGCAGGGAAGAAAGGCAGGTGCTCTAGGGTGGGATGCCCTGTCTAGTCCACTAACTAGCCGTGGGGCACTGCACAGGTCAGTTTTATTATTTCTCACCCACAGATTGTTGTAGGCAAGTTCTTTTTTAAACATAAAGGTTCTGTAAAAAACATTTGAACATTGTAACTTCGTTTACAGATTTTCAGGAGCGCATCTGTTTCTCTGGAGTTAAGTCTTAACCTTTCTGGAATCCCCTTTAAGAAACTGATGAAAGCAATGGACTCTCAGTATCCAAACATCATATAGACATAATTTACAAACAAATCCCAGGGAATATGCACTGATCTTGGAGCCCATCCATTGCCCACAGAAAGCAGAGAGTCCTGACAAGACTTAGCTTTAAAAGACAGTTTTATTTCCTTTTCTCAGTGGCCTCTTTCTTCCTAATGGCCAGGTTGTGCATAGCAGAGTGGGGAACAGAATTCAAGGTACTGATGTGTGAAGCGGAATAGAACTGTTGTTCTAAGAATACATGTTGGGAAGAAAAAAAGAAGTAAAACGTATCTTTCAAAGGGCTTGAGTCTTTCACACAGATTTTTTTTGCCTTGCAAGTTCTTACCGGGTCATATTTTGGAGGCCGGCGGGGGGCGAAGTAGAAAAGAATATCTTTATTGCTTTGTCAAGGCAAAAGGGGCCACAGTGGGCTAACGCCCTCGTAACTGTGTGTTCCAACCTGGAGGGAGCAGTGAGAAGTTTTATAGAAATGGTTCAAAGAGGGGGTGATCAGCTCGTGGGCATTCTTCCGATGGGTTGTGATTGGTGGGTGGTGAAGTGAGTGGGAGTCAGCATCATCAGCCTTCTGGTGGCAGCTGCTCTGGGCTCTGTATGCTTGTGAGAGCATACAGTCAGCTTCTTCCACCTGGGCGGGTTTCAGTACTGAGCCCCAGGTTCTTGATGTCTTATCTCAGGAAGAGTTTGGCGAGAGACAAAGTGATAGGTAAGAAGTGGATTTATTTAGAGAGAAACACACTCTCAGAAGGTGAGAGTGGCCTCGCAATCTAGGAGCCCCATTTCCAAGAGGGGAGAAACTGAGCTACACTGTTAGGAGTAATTGGTGTCAAACCTCAGTTGCAGGAACTCCATCCCAAAGTTTGTCTTTGCATTTCGTAACTGTATGGAGCTCCTTTGTGCCAGGCACACAGGCAGTGCGGTTTTAGGGAGATGCAAACTGGTAATCCTAGGAGTAACAAGCAAGCGGTTACCTCTGTCTTAACTCACTTGCATGGTGTAGGCAATGCAGCATCTTGCCTTCTGTTTTTGTGTCCCCACCTATCTAGGTTAGAGTTCTTAACGTGTGTGTGTGTGTGATGGACAGCTTTGGCACTTTGAAGCCAACAGACCTCTGTTCATAATTATGTTTTCAAATGCATAAAATACATAGGGTTACAAAGGAAACCATTGTATTGAGCTATAGTTATTAAAAACACTTTTTAAGAAGTGAAAGTGAAAATCGCTCAGTTGTGTCGATTCTTTGCGACTGTATAGTCCATGGAATTCTCCAGGCCAGAATACTGGAGTGCGTAGCCTTTCCCTTCTATATACTTTAAAATTAACTCATTAGATGACATCATCCATTAATTTTGAAGTAGTTGCATTTCAGGATGTTCACTGTTGTGTGATATGAAAAAAAGCAATGATTTCTGTTAGTGACAAATCACAGATATTAATGCCGTGGTGAGTAACTGCCTCCATTTATAATGGAAGGAGATGGTAAATTTTGGCTAGAGGTTTGTGAAAATGTAAGTGTGATTTTTCCAACTCAAGTTCATGAACCTCAAGGTAAGAAACCCTGTGCCTTGGGGCTGACGGGCAGTAAATCTAACTACCACACAGTTGATTATCAGGTTCAGTTTTGGAAAAACCTGGCCATGGAGGTGCCAGACTTGATGTTTTAGAGGAGCTTAAAAATTATTGCTTGAAATTCTCAGACCGTTGATTCCTGTTTGCTGTCAATAGTGATTACCGGTAAAGGACAAAATAAATTGACTCAGCAAATTAACATTGATTAAAAAGCCTAGAAGTGTCTTTTTTTGGTACTCTGAGACATTAAGAAAACATGATCAAAATTTAAAAAAAAATTTATGTTAATGTCATTATACTTTCCTGTAGTAAAATTATTTGTAGTTTGATAGAATTAAATCTGTTAGTGTTTCAAGGACAACCTGACTTTTAGGTGTTCCATCACCTGAATAAATTTGGGAATTGCCGCAGTGTAAAGAACCAAATTCTATCATCTACATCTGGATTAAAGAGTCCCATTATTGATGATAATGTTTTATGTTGTGTGTGTGTGTGTGTGTGTGTGTGTGTGTGTGTGTGTGTGTGTGGTCTCTGCTGGGGGATAGAGCAGCACTGGTGTTGGAACACAGTTTTCTAAAATTTAGCGTGTGTGTGACTCCTCTGAGGGACTTACACCTTCCTGGGCTTCACTCCTGAAGTTAAAAGACACCCAGGTGATTCAGACACAGGTGGTCCAGGTGGCGCTGCAAGACCATTTCCCTGGAGGTACCTTTCCATCTCCTGACCAGAGGCGGGAATCATTTGTTGTATCTGCATGTGCCTAAATATTGATTCTGCCCTTCTATCCCATGAAAAGCTCAATCACCGGATATCCTCTTTGAAGGCGCCTGGGTTGAGATCTCAGTCCTGCCGCTTCCCAGTTTTGCCTGGCCTTCGCCAAGTGAAAGCCTGTGCCTCAGTTTCCTCATCTGTAAAATGAGGGTAGTGAAGAAGATGAAAGGAGTTTTAAATGTGATGGGTTTAGGAACTCTGCCTGGCACATAGCGATCACATCACTACTGTACCTGTAACCGAAATATCATCTATGAGAATTACATGAGTGTTCGGTAAAGATATGACAAAAGGTCACTGTGCTCATTCTTTGACTTTTAAAGACCTGGGGGGGAAAAATCCCTTGGTTCCTTTGAACCAAACCTACTTTGTGGTCTAGAAGCTTCTTGTTGTTGGACTCGGAGTACCATAATGTGCTAGTTGAAGCCCATTTTCTCTTGTTCTACCTGGCTTAGACAAGTAGCTGATAGAAGAACTGGCATTTTTCCTGAATCTTGACAGTGCAGTATCTGTGGTCTTTAGACAAGTGGTATTTCCCTTGTTTTGTGGAGAAAGATAACTAGCAGTTCCTGGGCTTCTATTCCACTTAGTTGTATATTTCAGGGTTGATTTTGACTAGAACTGGCAGTGTGATTGGGATTTATTTTGCACTAATAGTTAACTAGCTGACCATTTGTGCTTTAAGATATAGCATCTAGAAAACATTTTTGAGATTCTGAGGAGAAACCGTAGGTATACCTCCTGCTTTTTGAAGACTATCAGTAGTGAATCTGAGTAAGATTACCTTGTAATTCAAATTCATATGGGATGAATGCTTGCCTTGTCACTCTGTGATGATTCCTATGAGATCTTTAATGCTGAGTTACTTTATCTATTTGACACATAATGATTTTGACCCTAGCATACAAGGTTTCATTTCTCAGTATTTCTGGCAGCCTTTCAAGATTCCCATTCATTTGTTCATTGATTCAAGACGTATGTATTGTGTTTTAGGCACAGTGATGATACTTGGTAACCTGCTGTATCCTTTTCAGCAGATGTGAAATTGGCAGCAATAAAGAGAAAGTGTTTTGGTACACATAAGTGTTTTTGATAGCTACTTAGAATTTTGCAGTGCTCCATCTGTCTCTGGCAAGACTGCAAGCAGGAGAATTTAAAGTATCAAACTCTCTGGTTTTAATGTCCTCCTTTCTTTTTTCTAGACAGTGAGAGCACTAATTCGTCCATGAGACCACTAGATAAAACTGCTGCTTTATTGCTTTTTGCCCTGACCTGGCTCACATAGACTTCCTAGAGATGCTGTGATGTGAACAAGGGGTGAATCTGTGTCCTGTAGGTAGTCTGTCCCACCTGGGGCTGTGGGGCCCGAGCTCGTTGGTTAGACTCAGAGTCAGGAGCAGAAGAGGCACTGTGCCGAGGCAGAGCCTCGCCACAGACACTGATTGACAGTCATCAGTCAGGAACAGGCTTGAAGGGAGGACATGGAAAAGATCAGGAAAAGCTGGTTTATTCTGTCAGAATTTTGCCTTTAGCTGGTTTGGGTTATACTAACAATTGTGGGGAAGTGTGCCAGTGACAAGAGGTGGTATTATTGATTTGGATCACTTTTTTTTAAACAACACACACACACTTGCTCGGGCACACACACGCACACATTCGCCTTTGTGTTCTAGCGCTGGCACTGTGTGTAATTAAAGAGGAATACAGTTTCCTCCTTCAAGATGGACACAGCAACTCTTTAAATTTTTTAAAAAATATAAGGTATGAGTAATGTGAGTAGTAATTTATTTTGTTATTCACGAAAGTAATTGAAACTGAAGATGTGGTCATGCCTCCGAGGAATAAATACATAATGTTTTATACCTGTTTCTTAGGAGATATCTGACATAGTAATCTCCACAGTTTAAAAACAAGTAAAAATGATCTTGTTTCAGGGTTTGTTTGTTTTTTTTAAGGGCATTTGTCTCACATGCTGGGGTAAAGTGTTGTGAAGCAAATAGTTGCAGAAGGGTAGTGGGTGTGGGAGATAGAAGTTTAGCAGGAGGACAGAGAAGACTGGAGGAAAGAAAGGGCAGAGGGGCAATAACCTAAATGTTGACAAGATGATTAAAATTGTACTTTTTGGTTATGCTCCCACAATAAGGGAGTGTAGATCAGATGGGTACAGTACAGGAAGAGGCCAAGACAGGATTCAAGCTTGGAACAGCACAGTTCTCCAGAACAGGGTTTTGATGGGCAACATCAGCACTCCTTGGTTTGGGGCAGTGGAGGAGGGTGCAGGCCTGGCAGCAGGAACTTCTCCAGTTCCCCACCCCCCAGACAACCTTGGATAAGAGGAGAGCTTAGCTGTACAAGGGGACAGACATGCCATTGTCTCTAAAAGCACTGGATTAGGCAGGTTGGGAGAGACTGAATCGTGAGCAGCTTGACAGTTCCTCATCTCTGTTGCCTGGGAAGATGCAAAAACTTCATGTGTTTATGCTAACTTGGAACAGAGTCCTGGCCTCTTTCCCATAAGAACTTCCTTGAGATCATCTAGAAGGAACTTGCCTCATTCAAAAGGAATCAACGTAGTAGCAACAGCCAGGTACTATAAGAGGAAAAAATGGGAAACACATGTAAGGTAAAGGATCCACACTAGAAAACATTTTCACCTTAATTGAACATTAGTGGCCAGTCCTCCCGCCATGAATTCAGAGAACTTAACTCCAAGCAGAGAGAGGTACAGGAGATCAGGTAAAATGAGTCATGGTGACAAGAGAAAATGGAACCACCAGCGGACAGAGTCCAGGAAAACAGTGGAAGAGAAAGCGAACATTACCATGGAACTAAAACCCACATTGGAAAGAGAAGAAAAGTGAATACAAACTCCTGGAAGCAGCGAAGATTAGGGAAGACAGGTTGAGAAAATGAAGTGGAAACGAACAAATAGGAAGAATATAATAGATGCAGAAAGTAAAGAATACCTAGCTTCGGTATAATTGGTGTCTCTGAAGAAGACCAATGAAATGAAACACAAAATCTCAAATATGTAGTTAGACTATAGAAAGGTATGAAGTAATGCCTTCAAACTGTGTATCTCAAGAAAAATGGACACAGAACACTTGGCACTGAAAACTTTCTTAGGAAAATATCTACATTTTAAGGGTGAAGAAAGACTCTTTTCGACATCCAGCCAAACCAATCTCTTCTTCTGAGAGGGGAGAAGGAGGAATTAGGCTAGCCACAGTTGACGACAGAAGGCATGGAGCAGTTTGTGCAAATCTGCCACTGTCATAGATTGTGCTAATGTAAACATGTGAGCGTGTACGTACGAGTATATAAGATTATATGGGAAAAGGAATATGCTTTTTAAATAGATAATTTATAAAAATTGACCGTGTATTAAGAAAAAAAAAAGTTTTTAAGTTAAGGGAAATCAGCTGATTGGTAAAAGATAATAGATATCAGAACTATGGGATGGGATTTCCCTGGTGGTCCAGCGGTTAAGACTCCGCCCTCCTAATGCAGGGGGCCCAGGTTTGATCCCTGATCAGGGAACCAGATCCTACATGCCACAACTAAGACCCAGCACAGTCAAATAATAAATACTTAAAAAAAAAAAAACAAACCCTCAAACTTATGGGATGTTGAGGAATCACAGGCCCAGATATGCTAAGTAACTTCCCAAAGGAACATGGAAGGTAATAGCAGGGCCAGAACTGGAATAGTCTTGTCTCCAGAGTCTTGACCATATACTGATATCAAAAAAAAAAAAAAGATTGGGAGGAGCAAAAAAGAATGTTTTAGAAACAGAGAGGGGAACACTTGCCTTACCAGATCAGAGTAAACATACTGCAGTTGGTATAGTTATAGCCAATAAATACCACATAGAGTTGATGCAGTCACACAGAATGTTCCAAAGCAACTTTAAGTATCTATAGAAAAGTAGTTAGTGATAAAATTCACTGAGAAAAAATTAATACATTCTGTGGCGTAATTGGCTTCCCAGGTGGCACTAGTGGTAAAGAACCTGCCTGCCAGTGCAGGAGATGTAAGAGACTCGGGTTCCATCCCTGAGTCGGGAAGACCCCCTGGAGGAGGGCATGGCAACCCACCCTGTTCTTTCCTGGAGAATCCCGTGGTCCGAGGAGCCTGGCAGGCTACAGTCCATGGGGTCGCACAGAGTGGGACGTGACAGAAGCAACTTAGCACACATGGCGTAATTAGTTGTCTACCTGGCAGAACAATGTAGAGTCCGCTATTACATGTCATACTTGTCGTCATTGTTCAGTCGTGTCTGACTCGCTGCAACCCCATGGACTGCAGCACGCCGGGCTTCCCTGTCCTTCACCATCTCCTGGAGTTTGCTCAAACTCATGTCCATTGAGTCAGTGATGGCTCTTCACATCAGGTGGCCAAAGTATCGGAGCTTCAATTTTAGCCTCAGTCCTTCCAGTGAATATTCAGGGTTGATTTCCTTTAGGATTGACTGGTTTGGTCCCCTTGCTCAAGGGACTCTCAAGAGTCTTGTACAACACCACAGTTCAACACCACATGTCACACATGAAAATCAATTCCAGACCAAGTATTTAAATGTAAAGAAAAGTCCCACAGACATAGTAGAAGAAAACTGAGTAGGAAACTTGTTCTGGGCCAGTGGGGAGAAGAGAGGGCAGACTTTAAGCCAGTCATTAAATCCAGGGTCAACTAAGGCAAAGCTGGACAGGCTCTAGTACCGTTGACCCTTGAACAGTGCAGGTGTGAGCTGTGCAGGTCCACATAAATGGACATATTTCGATGATAAGAACTACACAAGGCCCATGGTTGGTTGAATCCAGGGATGCATAGGACTCAGATACTAAAATATACGCAGATTAACCACTCCCCACCTCGTGTTGTTCATGAGTCAGTTGTACATGCAAATAAAACATTTTTTTTTTTGTGAAAAGATGTGGAAAAAAATCAAAAGACAGATGGCAGGCCAAGGAAAACCTGACAGCTGGTAGGAGCTAATTTACGTACTGTGATAGCAAAATGAACAAAGCATATAAATAGCCAGTACATAGTAGAGAAAACGCAAGTGATCATTAGATGGGAAAAGATACTCAACCTCAGGTAGTTAAGGGAAATGACCCTGTGGTGTTTCTTCTCTCTTTCAAATCTATGAAAATTCAGTTTCTTCTTCTAGTATTGAAGTATAGGGAAGTGATCACCTTCGTGATCCCGGGTAAGATCCTCAACATCTCTTTTACTCAGTATCTTAATGAAAGTAGAGAGGATAATAGTACCTACCTTACGGATATGTTGAGAGGATTAAATGAGGAATGTGAAGCCTTAAGCATATAGCCTATACTTGACCATTATAAGCACTCGAATATTAAAAATGGCTCCTCAGAAGTAAAAATAATAAACAAGTATGCTCAACTTCAGTAGTAAAATGCCATTTTTCATCTATCAGAGTAGCAAAATGTTAAAGATTATTTTCAATGTTTTCAAAGATACGGGGAAATTGGCACTCATACACTGTTAAATGAAAATGTAAACACATTTATTATCTCGTAGTTTCTGTATTAATATCTGAAATGAGATGCAGCAGTTACACTTCTAACAACCTGTCCCAATAGCAGCATTTGCACATAGTGTACAAAGTATTGTTTATAATAGCAAAAGAATAGGATATAACCACAGGAACTATGAACAGTTAAATTATGGTGTGCTCACCACAGTTGGCTGTGGAAGAATGAGGCAGAACTGTTTGTACTGACAGGAGATCTCCCAATATGGTGTTAAGAGCACCTCGTGGAATGTATTTTATGGTCCAAGCCTATCTGTGTGGTGTTGTTTTAACCCACCATATACACACATATCCAGATGCAGAGAGAATCATTTGGAAAGTAGTTCATGTCAGACTGGGTTGAGAGTAAGTAGAATTGAGGGTGAAGTTAATGGGAGACTTTACTGTGTCACTCTGTATTATATGAACTGAACATTCTCTTCCATTAAGTTTTTAATGATAGGCCAAGGAAAAATATTTGCAAAACATGACTGTTGGTAGGAGCTGACTGAATAACAGGGGAAGCTAATTGTTATTCTTGTCAGTGCTTGGTTGGCCACGTGGACCAGAGGAGCTGAAACAAGTTAGGCCGTGGATGAAACAGGAGTCTGAGCAAACACATGAAGTCTCTGGGAAGATCAGGAAACGTTAAATCCCGGCCATTTCTTGACTTCTTCCCTGGCTTGGGGACAGTTTTGCAGAGGTTGTCAAACCTAGGTGAGTCAGATCACTGGGGAGGTTCTTAAGAATCTGGACTCACGGGCCCCAGTTGACACTTGTTGAATCAGAATCTTGGGCTAGCAGTGGGGAGCCCAGGCCTTGTAAAGCACTCTTAAGTAAATCTGATCATCAGATTTGGAAAGCATTGCTACTGGCAGTACAAGCAGGAGTCAGACATAGGCCCTGTTTTTACAGCATTTACTAAGTGAAATAGGATAAGACCGTCATGTAAGGGCTTTCATGAGGCAGTGTGGGATGAGTCATCAAATGGATGGAGTAGATGAGTACCAAGGGCTTCACAGGTGGCTCAGTGGTAAAGAATCTGGCTGCCAGGCAGGAGATGCAGGATATGTGGGTCTATCCCTGGGTCAGGAAGATCCCCTGGAGGAGGAAATGGCAACCCACTCTAGCATTCTTGCCTGGGAAATCCCATGGACAGAGGAGCCTGGCAGGCTGCAGCCCCTGGGATGGCAAGAGAGTCGGACAGGACTGAGTGAGCACGCCTGAGAGACCACAGTGTTAGGAAGACTGAAGATGGTTTATGAAGGAGGTGAGATGTAATAATACTAAAAGCTCATACACTGAGGAGGGCACCATGTGAGCAGCTTACATGTGAAAGGTGTTACATACAACTCTGTGAGGTATGGGTAATGGGAATATCCTCACTTTACATGGAAATAGGTTTGGCAAAGCTAAGTAACATGTCCAAGGTTCCACGGCCAGCAAGTGGTGAGTAAGGAGCCCTGGAAGCCTGATGGCCCTGCACTTTATTAATACTGGGCAGACTTGGATCGACAGAAGGACATACGAGGGTCTTAGAGCATGATGGCAGTGCAAGGAGAGGGATGGAAAGCACCGTCAGATCAGTGAGAGTGAAGATCAGGTAGGCTGGTCAAAGCCTTGAACACCTGGGTAAGTGGATCCTAAGTGGTACATGTTCCCAGGACCTGATATTTTGAGGTTCGCAGAGAAATCTCCAGTGGCCTGAAGAGCACCTTTTAGAAGGAGCAGCATTTTTCTTTTCTAATTTAGCCTTATAGTACTACCTGCATGGTTAGAGAGAGGTTTTTTTCCTTTTGTGCCACAGTTAGAACAGTGCCTGGCACCTGACAGTTACTTGGTAAATATTTGAATAAATACCTGAATGCAGTATCTGGCTCAGAATCTACATGAGAGGCTTACTCTTTATTCTGCCCAATGAGCCACAAAATTTAGCTTCTCCTCTAAAGCTAAATTTTAGAGCTCCCTCCCCCACCAAGTCTGATCCCAGTTTTCCTTGTCCCATCATCCTTTATATTTTGTTCTCTGTGACGGTTAGAATGTCAGCTTTTTAATTCCTTTAAGAACTGTTCATTCTGCCAAATTCACTCTCGAGTCCCTCTCTGGTTATCCCTTGCCATTCTCACTGCCAGTCACTGTAAGCCTTTAACTCGCCCACCTGTTCCCCTGTAGGTCTCCGGGCTGAGCTCCCCACCTCCAGCTTCTTCCTGGATCTGGTCAGTCCTGCCCAGCATTGCCAGGCCCCATACTCATACCTCCATGGCCTGACAGTCCGGCCTTTCAGGCACTTGCACGAGGGAGAGCCACCCCTGCCCTCAGTTGGCTCTCAGGGCTCCCCAGCCCGCTCGGGGCACGTCTCCTAGCGTTCTCAGCGCAGCTGTCTCAGGTGGTTCCTCTTGCTGCCCCCCGGCCCCAGTGGGTCATTCAGTTAGTTCCTCTGCCCCATCTGCCAGTGATGTCTTCCATTTCTCTGCCTCCTCAGAAGCGTTCCACAGACCTTTGTAGACTGCTCAGATCCCAGCTTCTCCTCACTTGACTACTTTGAATTATTACTCTTTCCTCTAAACGTCTGTTTATGTCTGTGCTATGAATAAGCAAGTAATTGTATATTACCTGTGACGTCACTTGTATTGTCCTAAGACAGCCTTGGCAGGGTTGTGTTTTCCGGCAATGGGTTTTCTTCTCCTTTTACATCTTCATACATTATCTTCCCTGGCACATTATATGACTTTTGGAAGTCTGTAGGTGCTCTATAAAAATGAATATTTAGTGTTAGTTGTCATATGGATTTTATTTTTAAGTCGGACATGGATGGCTCGATCTATCAATATACATAGAAATATGCTTAGGAATCTACAAAACTACTAAAACTAATAACTAATTTGGCAGAGTTACAGGACCCAAGATTAATAGGCAAAAGTCAGTTGTATTTTCATATAGTAGCAATAAGCAATTGGAAATTTAATTTTAAAAGCCATTCCATTTATAATAATGTAAAAATGCTTAGGAATAAAGTTAATAAAAGAAATGGAAGACTTGTATATTGAATAGTTCAAAACTTTGGTAAGAGAAATTAAAGAAAACCTAAACAAGTGGAGAATAGGTTCTGTTTGTGAGTTAGAAGACCCAATACTGTTAAGACAGTAGTTTCTCAAAACTGATTCTAGATGCAACACAATCCCAATCAGAATCTCGACTTTTTATATATATATGCATAGAATTTTACAAGCTACTTCTAAAATTTGCACAGAAAAGCGAACATGTAGAATAGCCATTTTGAAAGAGAACTGCAACATTGGAGAACTGACACTATCTGATTTCAGGGCTTCACTAAGAAGCTGGTGTGTAGCCAGGATGCTGTGGTCCTGGTCAGTGGACAGGCATATACATCAGTGGGACTGAACAGAGTCCAGAAATTGATGCTTAAATACATGGGCAGTGGATTCTCAACAAGGAGACCAAGGTAATTCACAGGATAAAGGAAGAAGAAAACACAGGAGAAAATATTTATGAGCAGGAGTTGGGCAAAAATTTCTTAGCTTGGACGCAAGCATGAACTGTAAAAGAAGAGAAATGATAAACTAATATAAAAATTTAACATTTCTATTCTTCAATAAATACTGAAAGAAAATAATGGAACAGCCATGGACTATGAGAAGATATTTGCAAAATATAAAACCAGGGACTTGTATCCAGACCATACAAAGCACTCCCCAAGCTCAGTAAACAAAACAACCTAGTAAAAAATGAAGTGAAAGAAACATTCTATATGATACTGTACAGTGTGGATACATGTCATTTTACATTTGTCAAAACCTAGAAGTTGTACAACACAAAGAGTGACCTTGAATGTATATGAGAACTCTACTTTCTGCCCAGCTTTTCTGTGAATCTAAAATTATAAAGTTTTGGAGGGGACTTCCTGGTGATCCAGTGGTTAAGACCCCGAGTTTCCAGTACAGATGGCACGAGTTTGATCCCTGCCAGGGTAATAAGATCCTGCATGTGGCAGGGCCAAAAAAAAAATAATGTTTTTTTTGAAAGGACAAAAGACTTGAAAGAGAGAATAAACATGCATGGCAAACAAGTGGATGAAAAGATGCTCAGTATCATTAGTTATTCAGTTCAGTTCAATTCAGTTGCTCATTCATGTCCGACTCTTTGCGACCCCATGAACCACAGCACACCAGGCCTCCTTGTCCATCACCAACTCCCGGAGACCACCCAAACCTGTGTCCATCGAGTCAGTGATGCCATCCAACCATCTTAACCTCTGTCGTCCCCTTCTCCTCCTGCCCTGAATCTTTCCCAGCATCAGGGTCTTTTCAAATGAGGCAGCTCTTTGCATCAGGTGGCCAAAATATTGGAGTTTCAGCTTCCACATCAGTCCTTCCAATGAACACCCAGGACTGATCTTTAGGATGGACTGGTTGGATCTCCTTGCAGTCCAAGGAACTCTCAAGGGTTTTCTCCAACACCACAGTTCAAAAGCATCAATTCTTTGGCGCTCAGCTTTCTTTATAGTTCAACCCTCACATCCATGCATGACCACTAGAAAAACCATACCCTTGACTAGATGGACCTTTGTTGGCAAAGTAACATCTCTGCTTTTTAATATGCTATCTAGGTTGGTCATAACTTTCCTTCCAAGGAGTAAGTGTCTTTTAATTTCATGGCTGCAATCACTATCTGCAGTGATTTTGGAGCCCAGAAAAGTAAAGTCAGCCACTGTGTCCACTGTTTTCCATCTATTTGCCATGAAGTGATGGGACCAGATGCCATGATCTTTACTTTCTGAATGTTGAACTGTAAGCCAACTTTTTCACTCTCCTCTTTCACTTTCATCAAGAGTCTCTTTAGTTCTTCTTCACTTTCTGCCATAAGGGTGGTGTCATCTGCATATCTGAGGTTATTGATATTTCTCCCAGAAATCTTGATTCCAGCATGGGCTTCTTCCAGCCCAGCATTTCTCATGATGTACTCTGCATAGAAGTTAAATAAGCAGGGTGACAATATACAACCTTGACATACTCCTTTTCCTGTTTGGAACCAGTCTGTTGTTACATGTCCAGTTCTAACTGTTGCTTCCTGAACTGCATATAGGTTTCTCAAGAGGCAGGTTAGGTGGTCTGGTATTCCCATCTCTTTCAGAATTTTCCACAGTTTATTGTGATCCACACAGTCAAAGGCTTTGGCATAGTCAATAAAGCAAAAATAGATATTTTTCTGGAACTCTCTTGCTTTTTCCATGATCCAGCGGATGTTGGTACTTTGATCTCTGGTTTCTCTGCCTTTTCTAAAACCAGCTTGAACATTTGGAAGTTCACGGTTCACGTATTGCTGAAGCCTGGCTTGGAGAATTTTAAGCATTCCTTTACTAGCGTGTGAGATGAGTGCAATTGTATGGTACTTTGAGCATTCTTTGGCATTGCCTTTCTTTGGGATTGGAATGAAAACTGACCTTTTCCATTCCTGTGGCCACTGCTGAGTTTTCCAAATTTGCTGGCATATTGAGTGCAGCAATTTCACAGCATCATCTTTCAGGATTTGAAAGAGCTCAACTGCAATTCCATCACCTCCACTAGCTTTGTTCGTAGTGATGCTTTCTAAGGCC
>SJYQ01003742.1:551211-577605 GCA_006410935.1 Redunca redunca
GGAGCCCTGCTACATGCCTTGTGAGAACCTAGTTATCAAGTCAAGGATCGAACCCAGGCCCCCAGCAGTGAGAGCTCAGAGTGCCAACCACTAAACTGCCAGGAAATCCCCAAAATATTTTATATCTTACTTGTTGTGGGAGGTTATACAGCTCTATACATTTGCAAATGTATACATTCCAACTCATGGAAGTGTACAGTTAAAGTGAGTAAATTTTATTGTATGCAATTGAACCTAAATAATGTCGTTTCAAAAAAAAAGAAAGATAGGAAGATACTGGTATCTTGAGACAAAAGTCAGAAAGATAAGAATGGAAGAAATTTCTGTTTTCTTCTGTATGGTTAGTGCTTATTCTCTTTATCGTCCCTACCAATCCGTTCCATCTTCCACCGGGTGGAAGTTCATGAACAAATGGATAGCAAGTGGCATTTCCAACTGGGCCAGATCAAGTCTGACAGCAAAGTTTGGAAGTTAATATTGGTCCCAAACTGACTCAAAGAAAAGGTAGTCAGAACCAGGTGGGACTTTCTCATCAACAGCACTCAACTTTTTTGCCCATTACAATGGTTTGGATTCTCAGATGCTCATTTGGCACACTGTTCTGTGTAAACATGTTACCAGCCAATGGGGGCAAAGGCAGGGGTGGTTAGAGGAGGAGGCAGTCCGTGTACGTGTCTGTGCTGGGTCTTGGTTGCGGCATGTGGGATCTTTTCACTGCGGCATGTGGGCTTCTCTCTAGTTGAGAACTGAGGCTCGGTCGTTGAGGTACATCATGTGGGATCTTGCTCTGGGACCAGGAATCAAACCTGCATCCCTGCATTGCCAGGTGGATTCTTAACCACTGGACAACGACCAGGGAAGTGCCACGGTTGCCTTATTTTAGGTGAGATGTTACTTTGTTGGATGGCGCTAAATGCGCACAGCACTTCTAGTCATGGAGTCACTAAAACCATGGCTGCATGTCGTCAAGGGCCTTGGGTTGCAGGAGAAAAATGTAAGCAGCTGGGCAGATAATGGCAGCTCTGTGGTTGAATCAAGAGTGCAGAGAGTTGGATTCAGGAAGCCTGTCTTCAAGTTTGGTCTCTGCCCCTTACTAGCTCTGCAGTCTTCAGTGTGACTTGGTCGCTCCGAGGCTGGGTTTCTGAGCAGCAGATCGGCTGGACTAGATGCTCCCTGCCCAGTGGTTCTTGACTCTGCAGTGAAGGGTGGTACAGTGTTAGGACTGCTGATGGGCTCTGGAGTACTTGGTAACTGAGAAACCAAAGTTTACATGGCCCCATTTGGTGGTGTTACAGGTTCAGCTCGTGGGTTTAGATGAAGAGAGTTCAGAGTTCATCTGCCGGAACACCTTCGACCACCCGTACCCCACCACCAAGCTCATGTGGATCCCTGACACGAAAGGCGTGTATCCAGACCTGCTGGCGACGAGCGGCGACTACCTCCGCGTGTGGAGGGTGAGCGGGCGCTCGACTGGCCGCTGGTGGCAGCTGTGGACTCACAGAGCGCAGGCCGGGGCTGGAGGCGGGTCACTGCAGCCAGGAGAAGCAGGTGGCAGCGGGTGTGGATGAGCTTGTTGGGCTCAGCAGACGTCCTGCTCAGTCTGGCCCAGATTTCCTTGAAGTCCGGCTGCAGTCAGCCCTGGAAACTCAGGGCTAGGTGAACGTGATATAAGGATGAGAGCCTTCTGTGGGGTGGGGACACCAGCGGCCTCTTATCCAGCTCACAGCCAGGATATTTTTGAGTACATTGATCGAAATCCTAGGCCACTGGTTCTGTTGCAGCGTGGGAGTGGACGGCGGGCCTCGCCCCCCAGCTGAGCTGTCCCTGAAGCTCTCCTGTAACTGGAGGGGTAGCACCTGGCCAGGCGGGCACAGACACTGATTTGGGCAGGATGAAAAGACCTCTTGCCTTAGAAGGATTTGGGGGTGAGAATTTGGAAAACAGCTGGGCGGAGGAGTAAGCTTGGAAAGAAGTAGCATTCAAGTCATTCCTCTGGGCTGTAGTATTCTTCATGATAAAACTGTCTCCACACATCTTATATTTACTAAGGTATCATCTGAAAGAGGCTTGGAAGATTTTTTGTGAAGCTAAGACTGGCTGAGTTTGTAAAAATTATTCTTCCTTCAGGTTGGCGAAACAGAGACCAGGTTGGAATGTTTGCTGAACAATAACAAGAACTCGGATTTCTGTGCTCCTCTGACTTCCTTTGACTGGAATGAGGTGGATCCTTATCTTTTAGGTAAGGAGCCAGGGAGGGGGTATCCTGGTGTGAAGAAGCAGAGATATGTGTTCTGAGCTGTCACACGGGGCCTTGCGGTACGTGCAGCCTCCTAAAACAGGGCTGAGTGGGAAAGAGGCTAAATAAGGAATGTGGTTATTAATTCCTCCCGTGGAGTCGAGCTTCCCACATGTGCAAGTCTCATCTCTCCAGGCAGAGGCTAAGGCCCTGGGTGAGGATTGAGTACATGACGCTTGGGTTCTCCTGGTTCCCTCCCTGTACTCCGGAAGTGCTCGCTACATGTCTCCTGGGCTCAACAGATGAACAGGCACAAGGAGAGGGGCTGGCGTGGGACC
This sequence comes from Redunca redunca, assembly GCA_006410935.1. Taxonomy (NCBI): domain Eukaryota; kingdom Metazoa; phylum Chordata; class Mammalia; order Artiodactyla; family Bovidae; genus Redunca; species Redunca redunca. The sequence continues at coordinate 553,786 of SJYQ01003742.1, forward strand.
TCAACCCCAGCAGCCGCTGACCCGCACTGGTTGTTTGCAGGCACCTCTAGCATCGACACTACGTGTACCATCTGGGGGCTGGAGACCGGGCAGGTGCTGGGGCGAGTGAATCTCGTGTCTGGCCACGTGAAGACCCAGCTCATCGCCCATGACAAAGAGGTACTGATGCTGCTCTGCAGGTGCTTTCTCTGCCTTAGTGTGAGGTCGGGCCGTTGTCTTCCTTTTTTGCAAGTGACGTGGAAGATCGTTATATAATGCTGATGTCGTCTCATCTAAATTGAGAACAGTAGTATGTCAAAACAGTGGAAAAGAGTATGACATGAGTGCATTTTTTTTGACTCATATAAACAACTTAATCTGTAGTCTGTTGTTTTTCTTTTTGTGCCAGAGATTGCTGGTTTTTAATAACAGACTCTCTTAGAGGCAAACTTGGACCTGATGTGATTAAAAAAAATAATCTTATAATTTTAGGGTAACACTTACCTTGAAATATGTTTACTTTTTTGGGAGCAGGAAGGCAAGAAGAGGGGAAATTTCCTGGCAGACAAAACTAATTGATTAACTCTTCTGTAAACTTGTTTTATGAATTTCTAGTATGTTCATTAATACTTACATGTGTAATACTATTTGGAATTGAATGTGGTTAACTTTGATGGTGGTGTTTCTCCTATGTGTATTGGAAGAGCCAAAGGGAGCGAGCTCTAATTGTGTTTACAGAGCCTTCTTCTGAGGGATTCTGTAAGGTGGTCATAGATCTTTTAACTCCCAGAGCCGTCACGTGCTGGTCCTCCACCAGGGAAATCACAGGATGTCTCCTGTGGGTAGTGTTTCCTTTTCTCTCCAACTCCTGTGCAGCGAGGAGTGTTAATGTCTGTACCGATTAAAAGGATGCCTAGACATTAGGTGAGAGCTGTGAGGCTGTCCACAGAAGTTGGTGACCAGCTTATCATTCTTAGTGAGAGGTTGTTCTTCGGCTTTCTGTGCTCCCAGCGCCGAGATCTGTTAAAGTCTGCTTGACTCGGTCACCATAAAACAAGGGGCAGAGGAAGAGCTTGACCTGCCGGGAACACCAGGAAAGGGCATCCTGGCACCCAGTGGAGCAAGTGGCTACATTTTGGTTCTGTGACACTTAGCCTGTCGTTCTCTGTCAGGGTCCAACCGAGAAAACTAGAGCTACTCCGCATGTTTAACCTGAGGGGATTTAATGAGGAGATGGCTCACACAGCTGCTGCTGCTGCTGCTGCTAAGTCGCGTCAGTCGTGTCTGACTCTATCCGACCCCATAGATGGCAGCCCACCAGGCTCCCCCGTCCCTGGGATTCTCCAGGCAAGAACACTGGAGTGGGTTGCCATTTCCTTCCCCAGTGCATGAAAGTGAAAAGTGAAAGTGAAGTCGCTCAGTCGTGTCCAACTCTTAGCGACCCCATGGACTGGAGCCCACTAGGCTCCCCCATCCATGGGATTTTCCAGGCCAGAGTACTGGAGTGGGGTGCCAGATGATGGTAAAGATGCCAGATGATGGTAAAGATGCCAGATGATGGTAAAGCTGAGGAGCCACACTGGCCGCAGTGAGGTCGTCTGGGCAAGAGGAACAGTGAGTTTAACAGCCAGCAGGCCCTGAACCAACACCCTGGCCTCAAAGAAATGAACCTCAGGGTGGTTGTCCGGAGAGAAACATGACACTTCCCAGCACCTTTGATTTTTCTCCGTCCGCATCTCTGTTGAAGTAAAGACTTGCTCAGAGGTTCTCGTTGCTGCTGGCGGTTTGGTGCAGAGGAGGGTAGCGTGTGTCTGGGAGCTGTCACCCGCTCTTGGCTTCTGATGAAATATGTGGGTGGAACACGGAGGAAGGAGCAGTCAGAATGGCTTTACATGCTTGGCTGTACTGCCTGTGGGCACCTTATTGCTCAGTGATGCTGCCGTGGTGTCCCTGTCCCTGGGAGTCAGAGCGCCAGCCGTGGGTGCACGTGTGGATAAACATGCCCCAGCCCTGATGCAACTGGCCAGTGCTGGCCAGTGCCTAGGTCTGTCGGGTCTTGGAATGGCCAGCCTAGTTTCCTGTTGAACCACTCTTCGTTCCCACCATAGAGAGAGAAGTGCAATTTCTTCATTGTCAGCCAGAGGAAGGGCAATTTATGATGTTGATTAGAAATAGATGCATGTTAGTCAGTGTCCCCCAGAAGGTAGAACCTCAGGAAAGCTGGAGTCACAGTGTGAGGGACAGGTTCCACTCATGTCTCCCCTTGATCCCAGGAGATGGGTTTTGTTTGGCATTTTTGTTTTTCTTTGTTCAGCATTTTGTTTTTCTTTTTCTCTCTCTCTGCTTGTCTGGCACTGGCTTTGTCGGTCTCTCTTTGTCCCTTTCTTCCTCTGAAGCCCTCTGTTGCTCTCTGCCTGTTTTCTCATAGACATTAGTGCAATACAGAGTTTGCAGCAGGTAATAAATGTAGAAGACGATAATTCAAAACCTAAGTTGTTATACTTATGAACACAAACCAACTAGGAGAAGAAACATTTCCTAAGAGAGTGATATTAACCCTCTTTTGTAAATAAAGGAATATCCGAGCCTCCCATGATTCAGAGCGGCTTTTACCTCTTTCTTGCACATGGGCCTCAGGTCCAGGTTTCACAGCAGGACTGTGGTCAGAGGAGGGCCACTTTGCCTCCCCACTCGATGACCTCAGCCTTGATGTGGTCATGGATCTGCTCGGATTGTACATAGATGAAAGCCACGAGGGCCAGGAAATAAATGTCTCAATCTCGTAACAGGGTGGCAGGAGAGAGCCACTGGTTCTGGCTTCTTTGAGCCTGTCCAAGCCGGCCGGATAGAGTACTTGCTGAGTTATTTGTGCTCTGTTGGTCAGCAGGGTGTGTGCTGTGTTACCGCGGGAGGTGGAGGAAGAATACTTGGAAGGCAGCAAGTGAGAGGAAGCCTACCGGCTTCCACCGTAGATGATCATCACTCTGGGTAATCGTTGGTGTTAGCACTCTGGGTTTCCAGTCCTTGCAGGCGCGGTGTGGCTTTATTTACCTCCTTCCAAGTCATGAGCAGGGGTTTAGATGAACCAGGGGACAGTAGGTTTCCCTGTGACATGAAAAGGAGGTAACTGACCTGAATCTGACAGTTGCTTCTTACTCACCAACAGGTCTACGACATTGCATTTAGCCGGGCAGGGGGTGGCAGGGACATGTTCGCCTCCGTGGGTGCTGATGGCTCGGTGCGGATGTTTGACCTCCGTCACCTAGAACACAGCACCATCATTTACGAAGACCCGCAGCATCACCCCCTGCTGCGCCTCTGCTGGAACAAGCAGGACCCCAACTACCTGGCCACCATGGCTATGGATGGGATGGAGGTGAGAGCCCCGCTTCAGGCTAGCCTAGGCCCTGCCACTCCGCTCCAGCCTGGCTTAGTGGATCCAGGAGAGCAGTTCTCAGCAGTTTTCTCCCCAGAGGACTTTTGGAACTACCTGGAGACGTTTTGGATTGTCCCAACTTTGGAGGGGGTGAGGGGTGCAAGAAGGGGTGGTGCTCCTAGGGTCTGGGAGTTGGGGGTCTGTGGTGCCCAGGACCACTCCCCACAACACACAGCACAGCGTTACCCCACCCCCATGTCAGTAGTGCCGAAACTGAGAAAACCTGATCTAGAATAAGGGCCGTGTGTCAAGAACTTATAATACACAGAGAGGTGGACTCAGAGCCAAGAAAGTTCAGTTCAGTTCAGTCGCTCACTTGTGTCCGACTCTTTGCCACCCCATGAATCGCAGCACGCCAGGCCTCCCTGTCTATCACCAACTCCTGGAGTTCACTCAGGCTCACATCCATCGAGTCAGTGATGCCATCAAAAGCAGTATCTAAAAAGTCAACCAAATCATTCATGCTCCTGGTGCCGAGTAGACAAACAGGCAGTCTTCCCTCTGTCGTCCGGGCAGAGTCTTCCAGCCTTAGTGAGTAGACGGGGAAGTGGCCGCCGTGTAGCCTGCTGTTTCACAGAAGCAGTCAGTTGTGGGTGTACATGATGCCGTGATGAACTGTGTTTTGAGGAAGCCAGTACCTTTCAGATTCTGCTTTGGGGTTCAGGGGAGAGGGCTCTCATCTGCCCAGCTGAGCAGGCAGAGAATTCTGAGTACGTGCACCTGCTGGCTCGTGGTGGATTATTCACACTCGTGTTACCTCCCCCTCCGCCTCCCCTGCAGCCTAGAAGCCCCATGTGGCTTGTGATACAGACTGTAAATGACCCGTGCCTTTGTTTCCTTTTTCCTCAATCTTATAGTTACTTTGGGGACCCCTCTGTCTCTAAGAGTTTTTTAAGTCTACAGATGAGCAAGTTATATGTACACTTTTTTTTTTCCCCTTGTGTAGTATCTTTTTTTTTTTTTTTCCTTGTCACCCAGTGGGGTTTCTTGTTCTTTCTGCAGGTAGTGATTCTGGATGTCCGAGTTCCCTGCACGCCTGTCGCCAGGTTAAACAACCACCGGGCATGCGTCAATGGCATTGCATGGGCCCCACACTCATCCTGCCACATCTGTACTGCAGGTAATTACTGGAGGGGGGTGATGGGAAGGATTACTGGAGGCGGGTGTTGGGAAGGGAGAGGAGGGGAGGTTTTCCTCTGGTCTCCTTAGCATTGTAATCCTCACTCTATCCCAAGGAAGGTTTGAGAGATGTACACAGTGATGCCACTGAGAACCTCCCTACACTAGCGTAGCTGAAACAGTCTGAACTCCCAGCTGAGCTTGTACCCTCAGTGATATCAGAGGATCTGTATACTGTCTGCATCGCATACAGTTACAGGCTTGTGTTGCCCGCTGTGTGCCCCCAGAGTCCTGGCTGGCACAGGAGGTGCGTCCAGGAATATGAGGAGAGGGGCCGTCTCCTTGGCTGTAACCTCCGCCCCCTGCCCCCCGCCCCTACACTGAGCTCTGGGTGCCTCGACGGCCTGCGGAGCCTGGCTGGATCTGCAGCATGCGATGCGTAGTTCCCGTTTCACCATCTGCTAGACCCCAAGAATACCCCTTAAAAATGTGCTGGCCGTCAGAGTCTTTTATCATAGAAATAACGTCTGGTATTAAAAATTAAACAACGCTGAAACAATGCAGAGGTGTATGAAACAGGAGGGTGAAAGTCATCTTCCCGCCTTCCTTTCCCGTTTCCACCTTAGCAGTGTAGTTTGGTGGTTTGGGGCCGATTCAGCGTGAATTTGGAAGCATGAAGCTTTTCCTCCTGGGGGCCTCTGCTCATGCCTGTCCATGTTGTTGAGGCGCAGCCAGAGGCCCAGGCCCACCCCCTTCCTCTGAGCCTCAGGTTGTGGCCTGCCTTCTTTACTGTGGCCCTCGCTGATGCATGTATGTCCGTAGGATGGGGGAAAATCCCATTAAATTGAATCATCAGAGCGGGATCTTTAATGACTCAGGTACTTTAAGTGGCTGAAGATGCCATGTGTGGGATCGCATCCCAGCATTCTTCCCTGATATCCGCTTCAGAGGAGATGAGGTGTCGGTCTGAGTCCCTCTGCCATCCCCGCTCTGCTGTGGGGAACAGGCCCTGAGATGCAGAGGTGGAGGGCTCTGCCATTCACTGGTGTGGAGCTCTGTGGCGCAGGGCACCTGCCTTAACATTTCCTCATCATTAAAACCTCCCTCCGTGGGGTTTGGGTGAGTGAGTCTTTGTAAGGTGTGCCCCCGCCCTGATGCAGGGCTCGTGACCCTCGCTGCCTGAGTGGTGACTTGCCTGCCGGCTCTCTGTGCCCCCAGCGGACGACCATCAGGCCCTCATCTGGGACATCCAGCAGATGCCCCGGGCCATCGAGGACCCGATCCTGGCCTACACAGCCGAGGGGGAGATCAACAACGTGCAGTGGGCGTCGACCCAGCCCGACTGGATTGCCATCTGCTACAACAACTGCCTGGAGATACTCAGAGTGTAGTGTCAGAGGCGCCATGCCCACACGGCAGGGGCTCGTGTGTCTCCCGCCCCTGCCCCACCCCCAGAGTAAGAAGACTCGCGTTTCCGGTGGCCAGTATGTCTGTCATCGCTTTGCATCCGCTGTTAGCAGAAACTGCTCCAAAGTCCCCGGCCAGCCGCCCACCGCTCGCTGTGCCGGACTCAGCGCCGCGTGGCGCCTCCTCAGCCCAGGGCTGAGTGTTTCGATTTCTCTCTCCTTTCCTCATCTCCTTTGGTTCTGCTATTAAAAATTTCTGTATATCTGTTTGTCAGCCGTCATGTTAATGAGCTCTGTGGGCAGCGGCTATGTCTGTATTCATCTGTCGCAGATGTCTCTGTCTGCCCAAGACAGCAGTCTGGGTCCTTGTCCATGTGAGCACTTCCTGGGAACAAACACCAGTTTGAAACTGTCTTTCTTCATGTTATCCGTGTCTCTTAACAAATTTCAACTTTGTATATTTTTTAATCTATCAGGCTAATTTTTTAATGAAAAGACTTTTACTCCCTGGCCTCTTCCTTGGTTTTATCGCCCTCCCTGTTGACACCTTCCTCTCTTTCCTCCCTGCCTGGATCTGGCCCCAGGCCCCTGACCCTCCGAGCAGTTTGCCTTCTTGAATCACTGCCTGGGCGGAACATACCTGACTGGGAGTCCCAAACCTCCTCGGTGCTCTGAAGTCGGCCAGCTCACACCTTTTCTTGGCCTGGCTCTTGTTGAGGGCATTCTGAGCTCCAGAATAGACGTGTGACCCCTGCTCTTACTCCCTCAAGTACATACGCCTGTCCAGCCCCCCAGGACCTACTGAGCTAGCCAGGCTAATGGGGGTGCCCGACTCCCAGGGGACGGTGGCAGGAAGGCTGAGCTTAGAGCATGTTTCCGGTCCACAGTTTAAGAGTCTGTTTTTCTCTCCAAATATAAGCCCCCAACCATTCTCTTTCATGTCTTGAACGATAGGCAGGAATGATGTATCAGCTGAACTTCAGTATCTCTGTTTAGTTCCCTGTGACTGGTGGTACGTTGGCCACTCTTCCCCTAGAGAGGAGAGAAAGCCCTCCTGGGCAGGTGCCCAGTCTGAATGTCCATCCCAAACAAGATCTCCTCTAGATTGTGGGAGACGGTCAGCTCTTGCAGAGGATGGATTCAGGCTGGGGTGATCCCAGGCCATCAATTAGACAGAGAGCAAGAGAAGCCTTCAGAGACCCAGGGCCAGCCAGTTCAGAGCCCCGCGAACCCATCAGCCACCCCACCCCAAGTTTCGGTTCTGAGCAGTATTGGACATGGAGGCGGCAGGTGTCCGTTTCCGTTAGATGAATGAGTTCCAGGGAGGGGTCTTGTGTGTGACTCTGGTGGTAGGTGAGTCCTTGGGTGGGCAGAGTTTGGGACACGCCCAGAGTCTTGGGGGAGTCTGGTTTGCCGCACTCTGCCAAGCGCCCGAAGGTTTCTGAGACCCCCTGAGTTGAGCAGCTGGGAGTAGAGAGCAGCAGGCCTTGGCGCCGAAGGTCTTGTCCACAGGGCTCTCACCTGCTCTTGAGAAGCAAAGCAGCTAGCTTTGTGTTTCTGGGCCCTGAAAGTCTCTTGGTTGAGTCTCCCTTTTCAGAAGCAGATGGATTGGTATTCCCAAAGTCATAGCTTTTTGCTTTCATACATGGGGGCTTATCCCAAAGAAAAGGCCTCTTTTTCCTTTTCAGTCAGGGTATTTCCCCTTCTACCTTTATTCTTGCTTCTGATTTTGGGGCTCTCCAACTGGCTGTCTGCTTGGCCAGTCCTCCTGTGTTTACCGCCAGCTTTGCCTTGCATCATTTTTGGACATGTGACACGAACCAGTTCTTGGTCAGAACCCTCCTTTGCTTGTTATTGTGTCTGATGGTTCCAGGGTCCTTCCCTCAAGGATAGCAAGGCTAAGTTGAATGTTGCTGGCTCTGGGAGGCCGTCAGTTCCTTCCTGTGGAAAGGGTCTTGAAATGGAGTCTAGTGGGAGAGGTCGTTCTGGGGACAGGGCTTAACTCAGTGAGTTCTGAGTTAAGATCCCTTCCCTGATCTGCACTTTCGTGGTCTGAGTGGTGAGATTTGTCACCTGGAACTTGAAAGCAACCTGGAGAGAAAAGTTAGTTACTAGCAATGAGGATATTTTGGACAACGTTGCTATTTACCTTGGAAACCAACAACTTTTGATTTTTTTTTTTTCCTTTGCCCTATGGACTCCCAGCCCTGTCACCCACCTTAGGCCCTGAGGTGTGGTCCTCTTCCTCCCAACGTCCCACCTGGGCCCAGGTGAGACTCCGCAGCTCACCTGGGGGGAGAGAGGCACACACGCACGCACGCATGCACGCACACGCAGTAGCTGGGATGCTAGAATTTTGAAGGCTCCCTCTCCCTCCCTTCATGCCCTGAACCAGATGGCCTCAGGGCTGAGGAAGGGATTTCTGTAGTCTCAGGATTTAGAAAGCCTCTTAGTCAGCCACGATCCTGGAAGCAGAGATCTGCTGTAGTTTCAAAAGCAAGTGTTGGTTTAATTGGTTTAGGTTCTCAGATTGCCAGCTGGAGAGGAGGTGGGAGGCGCTGCCTCTGTCCTTGAAGGTGAGAAGAGCCCTGGGAAGGCTGTGCTGGCGCCCCTTGGCTCTGGCTCTCCCGGCTGTCGCCCTTTGACGTGGTCTTGGACCCCTGAGCCACAGCCACCTTTGTTCTCCTTGTCCTCCCTGCGGGGAGGCAGGTGCTGAATATGTCAGGCTTTAGGCTCCCTGTCAGAGAGCTGGCAAAAGTCCCTCCGGAAGCGTGAGTGTTTATACCCAGGAGAGTCGGAAGCCTTTCTTTCCAGGAAGGAACTAGGCACACGATGAGGACTTGAAGAGAGAAGATGTTTGATGATCAGGGGAGAATCTCTTATCAGAACCAGGATCCACTCTCAGAGTACTGGTTGAGATTTGAGAAGAAACAGAAAAAAAACTGAGACTCCCAACAAGTTTTTGATGACAGGTGTGGCTGAAATTTTAGGAGAAGATTGAGAATGGGGGAGGAAATCAGTGATGATGAAGAAGAAAATATTCCAGGGCGGTACAGGTCTGAGATGAGGAAGCAGGCAGGCTGTCATGTGGCCGTGGGGTGAGACTGTTCTCGGGCTGTGTTAACCTTCCAGGACCATTCAGCGGTGTCTTTGATGCTGGGGACAGGGTGACAGAGGGACCCCTTCCTGCTGCATTTCAACCCTGCTGTTGTTTGGTGGCAGAAATCTGCAGGAGTTGAGAGCCCCTCAGTTCTTCCAGACCATGGCTCTTCTTGGTCGTAGGTTTGTAGACAGCAGAAGCGGAGGTTGTAAGGTCATACTGACTCCCCACCCCGCTGTTCTCTTTCTCTTCCTCTTACCTCCCCACCCCTTGCCCCTGTAGAGCTCTCTTCCTCCTGCAGCCTGGGCCTTGAATTCCCAGCCTGCGACATAGGTAGGAGCTGCACAGTCTGCCAGCTATGGGAGGCCCGCCTAGTATCTTCCCTCCACCATCCCCAGCTCCTTTGACTGCCCGGCTTAGGGGAAGGGAGACCATTAAAGCAGAAGCCCCAGAGCGGACTCTGCCCTTTCCTGTCTGCGCTCCGGGATGAGCAAGGAACGTCATGCTAGTCACTTGAGTTGGGTTTTCCCTGGGAGGAGAGCTGAGCCAAGTAGTCAACTGTGACCCCTGGTCCAGGCTCTCCAAGAAGGGTTGTCCCTGCACTGGCTGGGCCAGCTACTCAGTGTTGCATAGCCCTGCCCTCTTTTCCCACCATGTCATTGCTGCTAATGGTCAAGGTCAAATATATGGCCACATGGAATGGGCTAGGTCCTCTCAGGCTCATTTGTGGATGTGATTTTTTTTTTTTTAAAGAATGGAAACATGCAGGTGCCTTCCCGAGAGGCTTGGACTGGTGTCTCCAACCAGAAACAGATAAGCTAATCAGAGTATGAACTCAAGAGGAGGGATGTCAGCAGTCTGTGTAACAGCTGGAAAACACCCACGTACTGGCCTTTAGGACAACCCAGGGGATCAGAACTCGGGATCCCTGCTCTTTAAAAGAACATTCTCACCTTGGGTTGATAATGCAGTGTGTTATGAAACTTGTGGAGCTAAAGCTTGGACTTGCTGGAGTCGAAGATGGATCATTTGATGTGGTTCCTGTGTATGTGATGACCCCTGTCAGTGACCTTCCAGCCTTCCTCCCCGAGCGTGAATTTGTAGCATGGTTGTACAGATCTCTCTGTAGAAAATGGAGGTTTCTTGTTCTCTGAAGTGTTAAGCTCTAGCCAATCAGTTTCTGTCCCCTTTAGCCTAGTTTGTCTGAACTTAATTTCTTGCTATGTATTTAAACTTTTCCTCTGTATCATAGGTTTTGTGGCATCCCACGGTCAGGTGGAGAGGAAGCTGCCCCTTACAGAACTGTACTGTAACCATTTTTTAAAGAAACATTATTTTCACAGGACTGATTATACACAGGGCTTGTAAAAAATTTTTAACACTGTGCTGTGAAACCACGCTGGTAAATCTCCATTGAAGGCTACTTCAAAGGCACCTGAAAGTGGAGTGTTATATCTATGACTTTATTTCTTGCTTCCTAAGTATATTAAACCTAATTTTCACCCTTTCATTCTGTTTCAGCCTCCTGTATAAGAAGTACCGTATTTTCTGCCCATCTTACTTTGTAATAAAACTTGAACATGTATAGACTGACTGAATTTCTTCTTGTGATAAATTCAGTTCTTCCCATTCTGCCATGGTAGTCATGTTCCAGAGACACTGGCCAGGGGATTAGACTCTACCTCAGCCCATCACACTATCTGATGGCCTAACTCATCACCTGTAACGAAACCTAGAGCACCTGCTGCCTGCCAGGGGCCCATGACCTTCAGGTTGCTTGCAGGGGACCGGAAGAGACATCCATTTAAACAAATACTGGCCATGTCCCATGCAGTGACTCAGGTTCAGGGTTCCTGGTGGCCCTGTGGAGGAGAGGGTCACCTGTGCCTGGGTGGGAGTCACAGGGGATCAGGGAAAACTTCATGAGACAAAGTTGCTTGAACTGGGTTTTGAAGACTGAGTTGGAGTTTTCTGGGAATAGAGAAAGGCATTTAAGGCAGAGAGAACAGCCATGTACAGATCTAGAGAGGGTAGATTTCTCCCTCAGTCCAGTGGTTTAGACCACCTCCCAGTGCAGAGGACGCGGGTTCAGTCCCTAGTTGGGGAGCTAAGATCCTGCATGCCTCCTGGCCAAAAAAACCAAAACACGAACCAGAGGCAATATTGTAGCAAATTCAAAAAGACTTTAAAAACTGTCTACATCAAAAAAATTTGCAGTTGCTGGAGGGAAGGGATGGTTAGGGAATTTGGGGTGGTCATGTACACACTACTTATTTAAAATGGATAACCAACAAGGACCTATCACAGAGCACATGGAACTCTGCTCAGTGTTGGGTGGCAGCCTGGATGGGAGAAGGGTTTGGGGGGAAATGGATACATGTGTATGTATGACTCAGTCCCTTCGCTGTACATCTGCAACTATCACATTATTAATTGGCTATACCTCAATAAAAAATAAAAAATTCAAAGAACAAAGGAAAACCTAAAAAGTAAATGTTAAGGTACAGACATGTATGAAGGGGTTATGTGAACACGCAGAGGAGGGCATCTGAGCCCAAATGGAGAATTTGGAGAGTTTTCCTCTGGCGGGAAATGATGCCTGAGCTATAAATCTTGAAGGAGAGACAAAAACTAGCCAGAACTGAGATTGAACAGCAAAGACACAGGTTTGTGCTTAATACAAGAATTGGGAGAAGCAATCTGGTATTTCTACATAAACTGCAAAGTACAGGGAGGAGAGTGCCTAGCCCCAAGGAGCTTCAATAAAAAAAGATGGAACAATTCATAAGTGTACTATGTATGGGCTTCCCTGATAGCTCAGCTGGTAAAGAATCTGCCTGCAATACGGGAGACCTGGTTTGATTCCTGGGTCTGGAAGTTCTGCTAGAGAAGGGATAGGCTACCCATTCTAGTATTCTTGGGCTTCCCTTGTGGCTCAGCTGGTAAAGAATCTGCCTGCAATGCGGGAGACCTGGGCTTGATCCCTGGCTTGGGAAGATCCCCTGGAAAAGGGAAAGGCTACCCACTCCAGTATTCTGGCCTGGAAAATTCCATGGACTGTATAGTCCATGGGGTCACAAAGAGTCAGACACAACTGAGCGACTTTCACATAAATGTACTATTAATTACAGCTAAAAATTCAAAGAACTCAAGATCACTTTACCTGAGGTGGTGACAGCTGAACTGGGTCTTGAAACATGATAAAGATCTTACCAGCAAGATAGTGACGTCACTCCAAGCAGAAAGGAGCAAAGTGACAACTTCTATTCATAGTACAGTGAGTAATTCCCTCTGACCTGACTCTAGTGTTGGGGCATGAGACCAGAAAAATGAGTAGATCTGAGTTTATGGAGATTTTATATAATAATAACAAAGTCTATACCTGTGTATTTTATCCATTATCTCATTTAATCCTAGCAAGGCTATTCTGGCCTTCCTGATGACTCAGTGGTAAAGAATCTGCCAGCCAATGCAGGAAACTTGGGTTCCATTTCTGGGTAGGGAAGATCCCCTGAAGAAAGAAATGGCAGCCTGGGGAATCCCATGGACAGAGGAGCCTGGCAGGCTGTATATAGTCCACGCCGTGGAAGAAGAGTCAGACACAACCTTGAGACTAACAACAAGGCTATTTATAGGTCAGGAAATTGAAATACAGGAAATAAAGGAGCTTGCCCAAGGTTACACTAGTAATAAAACAAACGGGGTTTAAACCCACCAGTTCAAACCAGAGGCCCCAAGCTTAAGCTATTTAACACACCAAGTCCTTTGGATTTAACCTCACCAGCTTGAGGAGCCACTGGAAAGTTTTCACCGCTGCTGGCTTTGTTTCTTCTATACCTTCTCTTCCTAATGGCCTCAGTGTTCTCTTCTGGGAGAGCAGAGGGAAAACGCAGAGGGGAATTTGGCTCTTGAAAATTCTTCTGATTTTCCTCCCTCTCCAGGATGGCAAGCGCAAGTTACTTTTAGGGACTTTGTCACTATGCTCATCTGTGCTATTTACATAAGACTTTATTACTTTAAGGGCTTCCCTGGTGGCACAGATGGTAAAGAATCCTTCTGCAATGCAGGAGACCCAGGTTTGATCCCTGGGTCGGGAAGATCCCCCTGGAAAAGAGAATGGCTACCCACTCCAGTATTCTTGCCTGGGAAATCCCATGGACAGAAGACCCTGGCGGGCTGTAGTCCATAGGGTCGCAAAGAATCGAACATGACTGAGCGCCTAACACTTTCACTTTATTACTTAAAAATAAAGCTCTAAGGGCTTACTTTGCGTTTTCAACCCTCCTACGTTGGTAAAGCAAGTTGTAGCATCCTTATTTACAGAGAGTGAAGAGGAAGTTCAGAGAGCCTAAATGACTGGACAGATCACATCTCTGCGGACGATTTTCTTACCTGTAAAGTGAAGTGACTGAACTATCTATCTCTTTGCAACAACAATACATTTATCATTCTAGACCTGCCCAGAGTTGGGAAGCCATTCTGAAGCAGAATCAGTTTCATAATCCAGATACATCTTTAGTAGATCGTTGTGGGACGTAAAGTCCGGCGCTCCCCAGGCAACCGAAGGGTCTGAGTACAGGGTTGCTTCACGTACGTCTGGGTTCTGCTCAGCGGGTACAGAAAAGTACGCACCAAGCTGCGGAACGGCTTTTGCGGGCGGTGGGGACGCGTTTTTGGAACGGACCAGGGAAAGGAAGTGTGTTACACCATCGAGTGTACCCACTCCCGGCTGCCGCGAGGACGATGTGGCGTCCTTGGCGTTCTCGCTTTCCTGGGCGGACCTGAGCCTGTGGGTTTCCGGTGACGGGCAGAGGAGGCTACCGGCTCTGGACGGGCTCATTTCGGTGGCAGACTGTCCTTGGCCCAGAGTCAGAGCCGATGGCAGCTTGGGCTGTAATCAGCTTGAGCAGGGCCGCTGCCCAGGGCTTGTGGGCTCGAGGCCCCGGGGTCTGGGTGGCTCTTCCGCGCTCCGCCCTGGCCTTCCAGCCTGAGCCCCCGTGCTGTAGCGCCGCTGGGGGCCGGACGCTGCACCTCACGGCCGAAGTCCCCGCGGGGCACAACAAGTGGTCCAAAGTCCGGCACATCAAGGGTCCCAAAGACGCAGAAAGGAGTCGCATCTTCTCCAAGCTCAGCTTGAGCATTCGCTTAGCGGTTAAAGGTGAGAACCTGGCGGTCACCCACCGCTGGCAGCTACCACCCTCACTGTGCCCACGCTCTCACTTGCCTCCCAAACCCCTATCCCCGGCCTTTCATTTCAAATGAACTGGAAACATCTTTCCCGAAATACTTACCCAGCTTTCATTCAAACATCAGATAAAGTGTCCTAAACGAACCGAAATCTAAGCGGTGACTTGTCTCTCTTGGCTGATGGAGGGGAGGGGAGGGGAGGGCGTGGATGTACCTTTTTTCTCTCATGTCTTATTGAGATGTCTCTGCTTACTCTTTTCTATCTCAGAAGGAGGCCCCAACCCTGAGCTCAACAGCAACCTGGCCAGCATCCTAGAGGTGTGTCGCAGCAAGCACATGCCCAAGTCAACAATTGAGGCAGCGCTGAAAATGGAGGTGTGTCCTCAGTTTGAGCTTCCTGTTATTGATCACAGCCCCTACCGAGTACATGTTTGGAAGGCCACCACCCTTTAAATTATCAGAGAAGCGGTGTTGTTGACACCCTCAACTTAGAGCCTTCTGGTTACTCTTGGCCATTAGTTATGGGAGCACAGTCAGGAATAGGAGGTATAGATGGTGTACAGAACTGCAGCCTAAGACTATTGAGCTGAGTTGTGAGGAGCTGGGGGGAAAAGAAAGGGCAGAGTATGATGTTAGGTTGAGGAAGGGTTTGTTTTTCTGATGTTGATACCTTAAAGGAGAAAAGCCAGTAGAAAGAGAGAAGGTGCAAATGATAGTGATGGTGGGAGGGGCTGGGATGTAGAACCCAGGTGTGGGAATTATCTTCAAGTCCAGGTGAGGAGACACCTCTTCTCTGGGATGGATGGGAAGGATTTGAGGAAGTAGTAGTCAACTTAGTAGCTAATAGTTATTGGGTGTTTACTCCAGGCCAAGTTCTTTTTAATTTTTTTTCTGGCTGCATCTTGTGACTTGTGAGATCTTAGTTCCCCAACTAGGGATGGAACCCGTGCCCTCTGCAGTGGAAGCACAGAGTAGAGTCTTAACCACTGGACCACCAGGGAAGTCTGGAGGCCAAGTTCTTTGATAAAAACTTTGTGTGCATAATTTCACTGAATCTTCGGAACAACCTTAAGTTGGTAACGGAGGCACAGAAAGATTAGGCGACTTAACCAAGTCACACAGAAGATGACCTACTGGGAACCAGACAGACCCCAAAGCCTGTTTTTGAACCATCCTGCACACTGCCTTCATATCAGGTGTATGCAGATAAGGCACACACCTTTCCCCCGCCTGGTGGTCCTTTATTTCCTTTGTGAAAGAGGAAGAGAAAAGTCATCAGTTGAGTGTTCCTGGGAAGACGGCAGGGCAAGGGGACAGAGAGAGAGGTGAAGATAGGGTATGTGGGCGAGGAATGAACAGAGGCAGCGTGGGGTGTCCCCATGAGATTGGCCCCTGGAGCTTTTGATTGTTTGAATTTTGAGTCCGTGCTCTATGATGAGGCCCAGGTGTGTGATTTCTCTTAGCGGTACACAGCAGCCCAGGGTTAGACTCACAGGGGTTTCATGCAGCATAAGGTATAGGAGGATGAGTCTTAGTAGGAGTGATAGAGGGTTGGATGTGGGATTCAGCTGGGAAAGGGAGAAACCAAAACTGGGAGATGAGTGAGTGATTGTTCAGGGACAAGATAAAGAGACTGCCTTCCAAGGAAGGGGTAGGACTTCCAGTTACTGCAAACATTGATCCCAAGAGCCTCCTCTCAGAGAGGGAGAACAGAATTAAAGCCTTAAGAGCCTAGGCGTCACCCCGGAGACCCCTTTCCATGGAGTCAACTTTGTGGTGTTTGTGGGGCCTGGGCTGGCATGGAGGAGGGAATTAGGAAACAGGAAAATGTGTTTGTGTTATCTATTGCAGAAAACCAAGGACATGTATTTGTTGTATGAGGGCCGAGGCCCCGGTGGCTCTTCTCTTCTTATTGAGGCATTATCTAACAGTAGTTCCAAGTGCCACTCGGACATCAAACATATCCTGAACAAGAATGGGTAGGTGTGTGTCTGGGGAGAGTGGAAGGGGACAGAGTCTCTAGGTTCTGATTCTGGGAGAGGTGGTACTGTCGTTCCTGGTGGGGTTTCAGGTTTTACACACATGTCATCCTTAGCAGAATCCAGATGGCATCATTTGTTCTCCTTTAATGTGTTCTGCATTGGGCAGGATCCCAAGGACAGGTGGAGAAGGAGCGCTGTGTCCAGTTGTCTAATCTGTCCATAGAATGTCCAGGTCTTGAAATGTCCCGCCAGCAATGTACTCTCTGTACAGGAATTGATGAGCAAAGTCTTTGCAGCCTCCAAACTCCAGCCAGGGCAGAAAATAGAGGGTTGGGGACTTCCCCTGGTGGTCCAATGGCTGAGACTTCACGCTCCTAATGTAGGGGGCCTGGATTCGATCCCTAGGGGAACTAGATCCCACATGTCGCCACTAAAAGGTCCGGCATGCTGCAACTAAGACCTGGGCAGCCAAATTAATTAATCAAAATAAAACAGAGGGTTAGTGCTATGTTCGGATTATTCCCTTGCCCAGAGGTAGCCGGATCTTCTTCAGGAAGAGGACTGCTCCATGTCTGGTTATTAGGGGTAGGGTGGGAATGAGTGCTGGGCAGTGCTGTATGGAGGCTAAGTGTCTAAAGGGATCCATTCTGGCCCATTTCCTTGCCTATTAGGGGAATGATGGCCGAAGGAGCTCGGCACTCCTTTGACAAAAAGGGGGTGATTGTGGTTGGAGAGGAGGACAGAGAGAAGAAACCTGTGAATCTAGAGCGTGCCCTGGAGCTGGCGATAGAAGCAGGAGCTGAGGATGTCAAGGAGATCGAAGACGAAGAGGAAAAGAACATTTTTAAAGTGAGTAAGCAGCCATGGTGTCTGGTGGACTTCCGAGAGGGCCCTGATAGACGTGTTAAGTATTCTTCTCTCAGGCTCTTTTGTCCTGTGTCCGGGGGAACAGGTGAGATAAAGAGTTTGCATATTGCACAGTTTATTAAGTGAATACTGGATAGGACTTGCTCTCCTGAGGACGAGAAGGATTCAGAAGGCTGAACACTCTGTTTCTGCCAGTGAAGACTTAAACCCAGTGATACATTTCAGGAATTTCATGCAGGTGTTTGCAAACTTCTGTCCAGCTTTGTCGTGTTATCTCCTGGCTCCTTACCTCCTGACTTTGTTTTGTCCCTAGTTTATTTGTGATGCCTCTTCACTGCATCAAGTGAGGAAGAAACTGGACTCCCTGGGCCTGTGTTCTGTGTCCTGTACGCTAGAGTTCATCCCCAACACAAAGGTGCGGCTGGCTGACCCCGACCTGGAGCAGGCTGCCCATCTTATCCAGGCGCTCGGCAACCACGACGACGTGATCCATGTCTATGACAACATTGAATAGCCAGACTGTACGTGCCTCCAGACGGCCTATTCTGTAGCACAGGCTTCTGCAGCGTCCCCTGAGACTCAAGCAGATCGGGGGTTGGGGGGTTTTGCCTAGCAGGTTAGCAAGCATAGACCTGCAGTTTTGTGGTCAGCTGAATCGCTACATGTCCATGAAGCCTCTTTGTCAGCTCTGCTGGTGTCTGAGCCCTCCTGGGTGAGTCCCCCACATCCTTCTCAATGTGGGGGGTGTGGCCATTCAGCTAGTCAAGTCTGATCTCAGGAATCTGGCCTTTGTGGAAACAGTAGATGCCCTGAGGGCCCATGTACTAGAAACTATTCTTCAATAATAACAGTAATTATTGACCTGAATAGCTGCCCTGCTGTTGTGTGACTTGAGTTTTCCTGGGTTTGTGTCCAGTTGGTGGGACCCTCTTGACTTAAAAGTCTGTGGGCTTAGTTCCACTACTCCAGTCCCAAGACTGTATTTTTTTGATTGACCATAGAACGTGACTCCCTCCGGGTCCTTTGTGTTCTAGTGCTGGTCTAGAATCTGTCATTCTTTCGCATACCTAATATCAATCAAATACCTACTGTGTACCAGGAACTGTACTTACAAGCTGTTCAATGGATGCCTTGTGCTGGATCTGCTCTAAGACACTGGACCTCAGGGAAAAGACACAGGATCTCTCTCTCCTGGAGCTGTCCGAGGGCAATGTGAACTGCTGTGCACGCATCCTTGTTCTCTTCCTGTGGCCTCTGTATCCTTCTTCTGCCAGAGAGCTTAAGGCTCTAGCCCAAAGGGTGCCAGTGTAAGGGACTCCCAGGCCTTGCTTTGTCCAGGTCCCTCTGTTCTGAGTGCTTTCACTGCTGAGTGAACCTATCAGTGGGCTGCACTCAGGAAAAGAAACACCATGCTGGTTTTGAAAGCTGTCTGATGCTCAGAATGCCCGACTCTGGCCCCTCTTAATCCCTGATGCCAGTTGGATGATGGGGCACTGGGAACTGGAAAGGAAATGAGAACAGAAAGAAGGGTGAAGAGCTGAGTCAGGAGCCTGGCCAGATGGGAAATAGGAGCCATGGTGCCTTTTGCTCCGAAGAGTCACTTCTAGGTTTAGACACAGCAGGAGTGCCAACCTTCTGTGCTGGAGCCCGTCAAGTATGTGGGGCCTGGGGTGGCTTTTTGATCCCTGTTATTCACCTTCTTATAAGTTGATTAAGGCAGTTCTGAACTCAGTGTAATTTTCCTGAAGGAGCCTTAGGTAAATTAGGATGGAAAAGAACTAAAACCAAATTGGCTCTAAGTGATAGCTTCACTTTCTGGGAAAAACAGATTACTAATTCCATGATGACTTCAACAGCTGGAGAGTGAAGCCTGGGGGAAGAAAATCAATTAAATAATCCATTATGGTGCCAAGGCACGCGCTCTTATACCTCATTTCATAATGGTGGTACTACCTGGGATTTTTAGTTTTTATAGAAGGTAACTCATCTAAATATCTGAATAGCATACATTAAAACACGGCAACGTAAAGTTTAAATGCCACTTCCTAATTTATAAGATACTTTCATATTTTATTTATTTGACTTTCAAAACAAACCTATAAAATAGTCAGCCCAAGTATTTTATGCACAGATGATCTCATACCAAGCAGGTGAAAACGGTCTTACGTTCATAGACCTTGGTTTATAAAATAGCTCTGTTTTGTGAATGTTGAGTGTAGATTAATTTGGAGAAATGTGATCATTTCTGATATGAGTAGTCTTGTACTAAGGAAGCCTGCTTGAGAAGGGAACTTGGTTACTCATGTGAATAGTCCTCTGATCTAATAGGATTTGTTACTGTGAATTCTATAAACCAGTTTGTTTGCATCAAGATATGCTAGACAGCTCTGCACTGACCCCTGGCGGTGCCCTGCAGTCTTGCTGCAGTTAATATGGAAAAGGCAGAAATGAAAGCTTACTCAGACCTGTTCTGACTCTAGATCTGATAAAGAGATCCTTAGCTACATAGGTTAAATAGCTGTTTAACTGAAAATTTAAGTAAAGATGGTATGAGCTGTTTTGCCACTAGAAATTATTTTTTAAAGAATATTTTATGTCAGAGAAAACATTTACAATATAATGTTAAATGAAAAAGATTAAAAACTGTTATGTATAGTGTGGTCCAAATTTTAAAATATATATGATGCTGTATATATGAAATTTTAAGAAAAGACTAGAAGGAAGTATACCAGAATAGCAAAACTGATTATCTCTGGGTGGTGACATTGTAACTGAGTTTTATTTTCATGTATTACATTTATTAAGGAAGCATTTTTTAAAAAGAAGAAAACCAGTCACATTATCTTCCTACTAAGGAAGCAACATGTGAGCACCTGGGATTCAGGTGACCTTGAAGTCAGAAGAATGGGGTCTGGTCCTGGCTTGCCTTATCTTTGGTCAGTGTCTTAACAACAAAGTCATTCAGCACCTTCAGCTGGCTTGGGCTCACTTTAAGGTGTCCTTTCAGTGGGCTGGAAGTATCAGTGACAGGCTTTGTCCATAGCCTTGACTCTCACTGGGAAACGCTCGTGGAGTGTGTAGCTGCTGCACCTCTGCCGGGGGCCTGGCTGGATCAGACTGGAACAGTGAGGGCTCTGCCTCCAGCTAACCATGGAAATTCAGTTGTGTGGTCACTTTTTTTTTCCCTTGAAAACATATAACATAGATGTCATAGAGTTGTCTTGAGAATTAAATAAGTTAATATATGCTAAGCACTTAAAACAGTGGCTGGCAGTAGTAAGTATTCAATATATGTTGGCCTTTTTTCCCACTAAGTATGAATGAACTTTTTTTTAAAACATTTTTTATTTTCTATTGGAGTAGAGTCAATTAACAATATTGGGATAGTTTCAGGTGTACAGCAAAGCAACTCAGCCATCCATATACATGTATGTATCCTGAATGAACAATTTTAAAAACTGAAATTTGACCACCCTATGTTTATCTGCTTTGTAACCTGTCCCCCACCCTCTCCTTCCCCTTCACAATATATCCTAGATGCCTTTTGGTATTGGGATGGAGAAGTCTACTTCTTTCTTTTTAGCAGCTATCTGGTATTTTATTATTATTAATTAATATGTCATAATTTATTTTATTTAATTAGTCTCTATCAATGGACATTTCGATTGTTTATCTTACAGAAGATGCTACAATGAATACTTTTTACCTTTGTTCTCTTGCAAAGTATTCTTCACAATAAATTTATAGAAGTGGAATTACAAAACACAAAGCAATTTTTCTTTAGATGTAAATGTCAATATGTAAAAATGTAAAGATGTAAAAACAAAGCAGAGAACCTAACTGATTGAACTGGTGATCTGAATATATTCTATGTTATCTCTGAATTAAAAGAATTTTCATCAAATCAGTTGATAGGTTTTTTGGTTTGTTTCCCTGTTTTACACCAAATTCAATGAGATATCCCTTCAGAGAATTTATTCTTTGGTATTTGTTGTTCCCTGTCATGTGTCCTGTGCTCTTGAAAAATGAAAAGGAATGTGTGCAGCTGGTGTGTGAGTGGCTGCTTAATGGGACCAGTACTTGGAAGCCCTGAGTTCTAGGGTTGGGTCATGAATCTTGGGGTCAGGGATGGCTCAGGTGCTTAAACATAAGCACCTACTCAGGGTAAAACTAGGGTGATAGACCTGAGAAGGCTTGGCCCAGTTGGGAGGCTTCACATGGTGAAAATGAAGGGGGAGGAGAGAAACAACATAGAAAGGGAAGATAAAATACAGAGCTAAAGGAAATAACAACAGTTAGCCACATCCCCATCAGAGGTTCACTTATTCATTCAACAAATATTTGTTTTTTGAATGTGCCAGGAAAGATGGTAGGCCGTCTTTTTTGAATGACACAGCTTCTATTTTTTGTTGTTGATTTTTTTTTTTTTAGAGGATAGTACACTCCTGAGATGTGGGAGCGGGCCAACCCCAATGGAGAGGCCCAACTCCTGTCTTTATGCTTACCTCTTAAAGGCAGTTACAGTAGAGTAAGACAAGTGCTTTGATGAATAAAGTACTAGGTGCTCTGGTGCCCAGATTTAGGGCTTCCTGAAGGGAGCAATGTTTAGACTTACTTTTTCCCTGAAAGAATGAGGGTGGGGGCAAGAATGGAGGAGGAGGAGAAGGGTGTTCGAGACAGTGAATATGCAAAGGTTAGAGGCAAGAGAAAGTCATATTTGAGGAACTACCAGTGGTTCTGTGTGGCCAGAACAGAGAATTTGAATGGTGGGGTTGTTGGAGGTGGGAAATGGAAAAACTTATGGCTGGAGAAGAAATGGTTCCAGGTCCTTCTTAACTACATTGATGTATTTGACTTTTCCTAAGGGTAATTGGGACTATAAAATCTTTCAGGAGATCATGGCATGATCAGGGATCCATTTTAGAAGGTCACCCTGGATGGGAGTGATCTTGAGAAGCTGTTACACTAAATACTCCGAGTAATAGACTTGGGAGGTTTGAACTAGGATGGTGGAGCTGGGACAGGGATGGGAGTGGACAGGTTGGAGACATGGCCACGATTAGCTGTGGGGGAAGGGAAGGGGAGAGGAAGAACTCTTCAAGTTTGATAACTCAAAAGCATCCAAGCTGGGGACCTGATGATGGAGAGAGCAAACGAGAACCATGGAGGAAAACGATAAGATCAGTTTGGACCTGTGGAATTTGAAGTACCTGCAGAATACTCAATGGGTGATGTCTCTGAAGTTCGGAAGAAAGCCCAGTAGGATGGCTGCAGCATGGGGATGTTTGAGATGGCTGGTTCAGTGACAGACAATGGAAATGGAGTCCTCAAAAAAAAAGCAGTTGCTAGGAAGGTAGAGGGAAAATCAGGAGGCTGTTTCCAGCTAAAGACTTCTGTTGCTGTATCGCGTGCACTACTGTGTGCGAGGCAATGTTCTAAGTGTTGGTGACTGGGCAGTGAATGGGACACAGTCCTTGCTCCTACACGGCTTATGTTCATTGTCGTTGGAGCAAACAGTGTATAATTTCAGGCTCTATGAAGAAAAATACGGCAGCATATGGAAATACAAAATGTTGGAGGGGAGAGGGCCTATTTTGGATGGTGTGGTTAGGTACTTTTGAGAGCTGACATTTGAGCAGACCTGAATGAAATGCAGGAATTAGCTGTGGGAAGAGCATTCTAGGTGGAACAAAGGGCAAGTGCAAAGGTCCTGAGCCTGGTAGGCTCAAAGTATGGAAAGAAGGCGAGTGTGGCTGGAGTGATTTGAGGGAGCTGGAGAGGTGAGGTGGGAGAGGATGGCGGGGGCCAACTCCTGTTGGGCCCGGATGGCCATGACAGAGTTTGAGTCTGTTCTGTGTGTGATGGGAAGCCCTCGGAGGGTTGAGAGCAGGGAGTGACATGATGTTTAATTACATTTTACAAGGATCACTTTGGCTGCTGTGTGGAGCATCATTTGTTAGGTGGCCGCAGAGGAAACAGGGAAACCAGTTAGGAGTCCAGGGCAGTCACCCAGTACGTAGGGTGGTGGCTTGCACCAGGGTGGAAGTGGTGAGAAGTAATTGGATTCAGATACATTTTTAAAGGAAAGCTGAAAAGACTTACTGGATGATTGGATAGAGGAATGTTAGAGAAAGAGTGAAAGGAAGGAAGATGCCTCCTTGGAGTGTATTTTTGTGACTGGGAAAACAGAGGAGCAAGGTTTTGTGGGGAAGGGGCAAAGAATCAAGAATTCAGTGTAAAACACATTAAACTGGAGTTGTATCTTAGACATTCCAAGAGATGCTGCTGAGTAGACCTTGGAATACAGGCAAATATTCCTAAATCTAAGAGGTGGATTTCAAGAAAAAGGTCTAAAGTAATTCTTGAGAGATTTGATACCCAAGGCAAAGCCACCACTAAAGGTTCTTAGTTGACAGTTGAAAGCGACATGAGAGGAAGATGTTTTGGGCGTCTGATTTATCTTACACTGAACAGGGGTCCGAGGAAGGGAGCCCGGATTGTGGTGGCCTTGGAATCTGAAGATGGAGGTGTGTAACATGCTGAACAGTGCAGGCTGGGAAAATTAACTATGGTCATCTCTGTTTTGAAATATCATGCAGTCAAGTACAATCGTTTTGGGACAATATTAAGTGGCACGGGAAAACAGGGTAAAATTTAAGCACACTACAAAACAATATGAAGCCGTTTTTATCAAACGCTGTATATTTAGGTAGGAAAGAGACAAAATATCTCTGGGGTGGAATT
>SJYQ01003743.1:0-54297 GCA_006410935.1 Redunca redunca
TGTGAGGGAGAAAGTAATCTCCTCGTCCTAATCCTCCGCCATCTTCCCAGAATCCTCACTGTGGACTATTTTTAGAGTCTCATTGAGTTTGTTGCAACACTGTTTCTGTTTCGTGTTTGGTTTTTGCCATCAGGTGTGTGGGGTCTTGGCTCCCTGAACAGGGATCAAACCCGTAAGCCCCGAAATCAAACCCGTAAGCCCCGCAATCAAACCCGTAAGCCCCGCACCGGCAGCTCACTCTCCACCGCTGGGCCGCCAGGGCAGTCCCTCCATTCCATTTCTGTAAGGGGCACTATCAGATGGAAGAGCAGGGAGTCTGCCTGGCACACTGGGAAGGCTCTCTGTCAGCAGGGCTCGTGTGTGTGATTATGTATACCTTTGTGTGTGGGCTGACCCCGATATGATTATCCCCTACTATCTCTACTGTGCCCCTACACCCTCTCATCCTGAGAATCCCTGTAGAGACGCCCCAGCTGTAGGCTTGTCTTTTCATTCCACTCCCCACGACACTCAAAGGAGGAAACTGGGACTTAGATGCCCCCTTAGTCTACCCGAAACCCCACGTTACTCTCTCAGCCACAACTGGCTCATTAATGATGTCCTGTCCCCTTTTAAAGACCACCACGGAAACGTGGGGCTTCCCACGTGGCCCAGCTGGTAAGGAAGCTGCCTGCCAAGGCAGAAGACCCAGGAGACTCGAGTTCCATCCCCGGGTGGGGCAGAGCCCCTGGAGGAGGAAATGGCACCCACTCCAGCATTCCTCCCTGGAGAATCCCCTGGACAGAGGGGCCTGGGGGCTGCAGTCCACGGGGTCGAAAAGGTCAGACACAACTTTGTGATTGAGAACTCACGCCTATGGAAATGTGAACTTACTGTAATTTTCTTTCCCCAATTAGATTCAAGTCTTACTGTGTTTAGCAGTTATTCTTCAGAGTTTGGGGTTGTGGGTATTTCCCAAGTTCTTTGGAGATAAAACTTTTTTCTTCCTTTTTTTTTTTTTTCTTTCAGTTGGTTTGAGAACAGCGGACCCCAGGCCCCAGATGAGCACCGGTCCCTGGCCGGGTGGGGACTGACCGTGGGGACTGACCGGCGCGGCGGGGGTGAGCGATTGAGGCTCCATCTGCGTTGCAGCCGCCCCCGCACCCCTCACATTCCGCCCTGAGCCCCCTCCAGTCAGACCAGCGTCCTGCTCACTCACTCAGGCCCGTCCGACTCTGTGGCCCCGTGGACTGTAGCCGGCCAGGCTCCTCTGTCCCTGGGAGCCTCCAGACGAGAATACTGGGGTGGTTGCCATGCCCTCCTGTGGGAGACCTTCCCAACCTTCGTCTCCTGCATCAGCAGGCAGATTCTTTGCTGCTGAGCCACTGGGGAAGCCCATAAATAAATAAGTAAGTATTAAAACAAAAAAGAATTGTAAAGGCAGGAAGAAAGCAAGAGACGGTGGCATTGTGAAAACCACAGAAGAGAAAGGGTGTAGAGTCAGCAGCGTCCAGCGTCGACAAGGATTACAAACAAACACCAAATACAGCTGTCCCTTGAGTTTGGCAACTGGCAACGGCGATCTGGGAAGGAAGGAAGGAGAGTGGGGGGAGGATGGCAAACTAACGAGTGTCTGATACACCCGGTCGACGACTAGTGTTTTGCATATATCGTTCCAGTTAATCTTCACAAAAATCCCCCGAAAGAGGAAATAGATGCCAACAGACATTAAGTAACCGTTGCGCCATCCCGGAGAAGCCAGGGAGACAGCCAGGTTACGCGTGAGCCTGTCCTGCATCCGAAGCACCATGCTGTTTCCACTGTATTCATTTCCAGGTCAGATTAGGAGCAACTTGACAAATGCCGGTAAACTAAAAAAGTAATATGTCTCAGATCATAGTTTCCTAGTGGCTTCTCAGAAAACTGGTGCTGGATTCCTTTTACAAATTCTGACTGTCTTGCAAAACGTGATCCCTGTCCCCAGGGCTGTGTTGGTGTAACGTTGCTCTACCAGCTCTTCTCGTAAATCGGCCAGATAGCACAGGCCTCATTCCTGGCCTTGGTGACGGTCCCGGAAAGGGTAACGAAACCAGCAGAGGTCACACAGTTAGTGCCACGAGAAAGGCGATTATGCAAACATCGTTATATTTTCCCTGATCATTCTTCAAAACAAGAAATTGGAGGGTAATTGCTTTACATTGCTGTGCTGATTTCAGCTGTACAACAATGTGGACAAGCCCTAAGCATGCCTATGTCCCCTCCCACTCAGCCCCTTCCCACCCCTTTAGGTTGTCACAAAGCACTGGGCTGGATGCCTGTGTTTTGTTTGTATGAGTTTAGCCTTTTTAGATTCTACGGATAAGGGAACGTTGTGTAGACTTGTTTTCCTGTCTGATTGATTTTGTTGTTGTTGTTCAGCGACTAAGTTGTGTCCGACTCTCTGCAACCCATGGACTGCAGCACGCCAGGCTGCCCTGTCCATCACCAGCTCCCGGAGTTTGCCCAAACTCATGTCCGAGTCGGTGATGCCGTCCAGCCGTCTCGTCCTCTGTCGCCCCCTCTCCTCCTGCCCCCAATCTTTCCCAGAATCAGGGTCCTTGCAAGTGAGTCAGCTCTTCCCATCAGGTGGCCAAGGTACTGGAGCTTCAGCTTCAGCCTCAGTCCTTCCAGTTTCCTAATACCCTCAGGTTTGCAATGGAATGTTATTCAGCCATGAAAAGAAAAGAAGTTCTGCCATTTGCAACAACTTAGGTGAAACCTACTCATTCTTGAATAGAAGCGTCTCCAGTCTGAGTTCTGTCTGCGTTCTCATTCCCAGTTAAATTGTACACAGATGAATACGCAAGCTTTCTTGACCTCAGAGCTTCTGTTAGCATTGCGCTTTCTCTGTGTATCATCTCTTGCTTGGATTCTTCTCTCTCACAAGACATCGGCGCTGCTCAGCGCTCAATGCAGTGCCTGCCGCGTAGTGAGCGCTCAGTGAATACTTGTTCTACTGAGTTGCTTTTTCCAGGCCCAGGTCACTACAGGTGGCCTTATAACCTCCTTGCCTCTGTTAAAAAGAGCCTAAAAACACCAGAGCTGGGGTATATAACTCAACTTGACTGTTCAACTAGTTCGGCACCAACCAACCAGTGAGACTGGCTGGAACGGGCGCCAGCAGCTTTACAGTCTCCTCAGCGGGAAAAGACATGTTTAATAGACTTATTTATAAGGGGAACATAGGTAAAGAATCTGCGTGCCATTTCCTGTCCGGGGCACCTAGCCGGCAAACACAGAGAATCCTACAGTTAAAGCCATTTCCCATGGGGCTACAGGACCAAGACTCGCACATATAGAATATTCTCAGCAATGATTCCCCAGACCAGCTCAACTAGAAGGAAAAAATAGCTCCTTGTTTGGGCACTCTGGCGTCTGAAGCTTATAAGGCATGCATCCCCCAGCTGATAGATGGTATACCTTTTACTAGACGTGTTTTGGGGTGTATATTCGCTCAACAGGAAAATTAGTAAGAAAAAAATAACAGTAAACACCATCATTTATTGCACATCTCAGGACTTAATTCTTCCAACAGTCCTATGAGGTATGTTCGTTAACCAAAGTCCCACACATGCAGTCATTGACAGAGCCAGGATACAATCGGATCTGTCTATTATTAATTCTACAATCTTAATCATAAGACTAGAGGTCACTGACCTTCCCCTAATCAGAAAAAGTAAAAATACTGAAATCGCAGTGAAACCTCTCTCTTTAGAGCTCGGGGTTTTGCCATATTCTGCCAGCTTTCTCCCTGATCTTTCTTCTCCTCCAGGAATTTGAATCCCTGATATTTGATTGAATTCTTATGGTTTTCTAGAAAAAGACTACAGTTCCCATCTTCCTTTGCAGTTAGCTATGGCCATGACTAAGTTTTGACAGTGATACAAGCAGAAATGGGGTATGCGATTTCTTGGAAGTATTCTCAAAAAGAAGGGGGCAAATCATTCTTCATCACTCCCCTCCATTCTGCTGGCTAGAATTTATGCCATCCCTATAATTCCAGCAGCCGTTTTGGAATGGGAGCTGTAAGCAGCAGGGAGACAAGGAAGGCGTCTAGAGCAGCTGCAGTGTCGGGGGCTGGCTTCCACCCACAGGCCCCTTGAGTGCGGGGTGAAAACTCGTCTCAACTTGTCTAAGCTACTGCCCTTTATTTCCTGTTTCCCACAGTTGGGTCTAGTTGCCTCATGCCATCTTACGTATTATGAAATCTTTCTCGTATTGTTACACGTTATTCATGTTCAATATTAAGTTCATCGAGTTAAACTGGGATTGGGCATGCTAAATACACAGGTAGAGATGACCAAGAGCGGACTTCCCTGGTCAGCCAGTGGAAGGCCTCCACACTTCCAGTACAGGGGTGCGGGTTCAATCCCTGGTCAGGGAACTAGGGTCCCACATGCCAGTTAGTGTGGACAAAAGTTTTAAAAAAGGAAAATGAGAAATGACTAAGATGCAGTGTTACCTCAAGGAAGCTTCCATTTAGAAGAGGCAAGGAGGGACTTCCCTGGTGGCCTGTGGTCAGGACGCTGAGCTTCCAGGGCATGGGGCACGGTCCAGTCCCTGGTCAGGAAACTCAGACCCCACAGGCTCTGCATGCAGCCAGAAAGGTATTTAGAAAAGACGAAAGAAGACGAGGAGAGGAGACGTGCCCCTGAGACTAAAGAAGATGGAAAGCCTCGCCTGTGAGTAGAAAAGTCTTATGCACACTGTATTTCGAGGTGTATTTTGTAATGTTTATATCTAGTTCCCTGCATGGATGAAGGAGAAAGCACAGAAGGAGTGCTTTTTTCTGGGGCTTTCTTGCTTTTACCCTGGCATACCGCAGGTGCTCAACAGTTTGGCCAGCTGGTAGACACAGCCTTCAGTTGGCCCACTGTACTGAAGGGAAAGCGGAATGTTGGCTGGCGTCTTGTTGGGTCTCTAAGTTCCATCCCTTCATCCTTCTGTGCAGAAGGAAGACAAAGATTTCTGACGAGGCGCCCCAGGCCCCCTGGGAGAGAGGCAGGGCCCTGTTCCTCTCTGGGCACAGCACACTCGCAGGCTGTCCTGAGAGGTCGTGGCGGGGTGCTCCTCGGGGCCTGAGAATACAGCTGTGGGCTCTGGATCCATGTCCCGTCAATTTCCCGTGCCCTGTTTCCTGGGTCATGAGTCCCTAGCAACAATGAATTAATCAATTATACCAAGATTTGATTCATACAAGATATATTATTTAAAATAACCCCAATCTAATATTGCATGCAAACAATTAGGATTTTTTTTTAAAGTTACCATCATGTGATAATTAAAAACTTGGCTCAGGGATGGAATTCTGCATCATCTTTCATCTTTCTTCACAGGCTCTTATATGCCGTGCCTAAGGTCATAAATGAAAAGGACCTCTCTGGGAACAGAAGTGCCTTTAACAAGCACAGCGGATCCTGTTGATAAGCATAGCCAACACGCTTAATGTCATGTTGTTCCCCTTGATCCCAAGTCAAAATGTTTCCTTTTATCCGAGTCCAAACAACTTGTCTCTGTCCACTGGAAGACAGGGATTCAGCACCATCCATCCCCTCTTTTAACACGCTTGAAATCCTCTTTACAGTAAATCTCTGCCCAAAGCCAGCAAAGTATCATGTTTTTTCCTCTTTTAGAGCTTTTACAATGTGTACACATTTCCAGAATAAGACATTCTACGTCAACTCTAGGCTGTAACTAAGGGCTTAGTAAACAAAACAGTCAGGGCTGGTTAACAGAGTTTAGTGCCAAAAACTTTAAAAATCACTGTCTTTATCAAACAATGAGACCTTGGGTGAATGGAAAGTTTTAAGGTTTTGGATTCTTCAAGCTGGTTTTCATTTTGGTAGAAGAACTTGTATTTATTTACCTATTAAAGGTAAACTTTAATAAAATAAACACCCCCCAGCTTCTCCCCTTCCTGAATTGAGTCAACTGTTTGAAACTTCACATTATGGGCTGAATTTTGTCCCCTCAAAATTCACATGCTCAAGTCCTCCATCCTCAGGCCTCAGAATGGGGCTGTATTTGGAGATGGGGCCTTAAAGGAGGTGGCAAAGGTCAGACAAGGCCAGACGGGGCCGGTCCAACATGACTGGCGCCATCCTGGGAGCAGGCCAGGACCAGGCCGCGCACGGGGATGGTGGTGTGGAGCCAGAGAGCAGGCGGCCGTCTGCGGGCCCAGGAGCAGGGTCTGCGAGAAACAGCCCTGCTGACACACTGACCCTGCACTTCCAGCTCCAGAACGGAGGAAGAGCAGAGCTCTGTGCTTCAGGCCACTGAGTCCGCAGTGCTTTGCGATGGCAGTGGTGATAAACTAATACACTTTGAATATTCTGACTCACATTTACACGAATGGTGAGTCTCCAGAGCCTCTCGGAGCTCAGCACATTGCCTTGGGCATTATAAACACCCCATCCGTGTTTGTGAAATGAACCAATGAATTTAAACATGGAACCACCACTCACCAGACCCCCGTGCTTAAGCCTCTGTGCGGTGATACATGGAGATGAAAAAACTGGCCTGTCCTCTTACCCTCCCCTTTTCCCGCAGTCTCAGCCCAGCACTTCCATCCGGGTGTTATTCAGTCTGTGATGAGAACCAACACTTTCACTGTATTGCTTGCATACATGTTCCGGGTTCATCTAGAATTAGATACACTCATACCCCAAAGGTGGTGAAGGACAGGGGAGCCTGGCACGCGGTAGCCCAAGGGGTCGCAGAGAGTGAGACGGGGCTCAGGGGCTGAACCACAGCAGCGGCGCCCAGGAGCCGCGGCGCGCCCTGAGCCTCTTGCACGCGGTCTCACACGGTGTTGGAATAGTGGAGGGAACGTAAGAATCGATATCCAAGCGCCAAGGGAATGGATCCTTGGATTAGTTCCAAGGGAACTAGTTTCACAGTTGAGGGACTGGCAGGACAGGAAAACTCACCTAGCTCTCTGGGGCTCTATTCCGCCATCCCGTTACTTCTCTTTAGGCTTCATGAGCTGAAAATTCACTGGCCGCCTTCCTTCTGGTCCAAACAGGAAGACTCTCACTTGCATCACTTCTCTTGAGGAACTCTTCCCTTCCCACTCTGCATCTATGAGCACATCTCCACCGGGGTGTGCAGCTAGTGAGAATAGGACCCATTCACATCAACCTCTGTGAGTTTCAACTGAGCTGCTGGTCTTGTTTATATGGATGAACAGGGACTTCCTGGGGGTCTGATGGCTAAGACTTGGCTTCCCAACATGGTGGGGAAGATTCGATCCCTGGTTGGCGAGCTATGATTCCACGTGCCTGAAGGCCAAAACCCCAAAACATAAAATAGAAGCAGGATTGTAACGAGCTTGATAGAGACTTTAAACAATGGTCCACACCAAAAAAAAAAATCATTCAGTTCAATTCAGTTCAGTCGCTCAGTCGTGTCCGACTCTTTGTGACCCCATGAACCGCAGCACGCCAGGCCTCCCTGTCCATCACCAACTCCCGGAGTTCACTCAGACTCACGTCCATCGAGTCAGTGATGCCATCCAGCCATCTCATCCTCGGTCGTCCCCTTCTCCTCCTGCCCCCAATCCCTCCCAGCATCAGAGTCTTTTCCAATGAGTCAACACTTTGAATGAGGTGGCCAAAGTGCTGGAGTTTCAGCTTCAGCATCATTCCTTCCAAAGAAATCCCAGGGCTGATCTCCTTCAGAATGGACTGGGTGGATCTCCTTGCAGTCCAAGGGACTCTCAAGAGTCTTCTCCAACACCACAGTTCAAAAGCATCAATTCTTCGGTGCTCAGCCTTCTTCACAGTCCAACTCTCACATCCAAACGTGACCACAGGAAAAACCATAGCCTTGACTAGACGGACCTTAGTCGGCAATGTCTCTGCTTTTGAATATGCTATCTAGGTTGGTCATAACTTTTCTTCCAATGAGTAAGCGTCTTTTAATTTCATGGCTGCAATCACCATCTGCAGTGATTTTGGAGCCCAAAAAATAAAGTCTGACACTGTTTCCCCATCTATTTCCCATGAAGTGATGGGACTGGATGCCATGATCTTCGTTTTCTGAATGTTGAGCTTTAAGCCAACTTTTTCACTCTCCTCTTTCACTTTCATCAAGAGACTTTTTAGCTCTTCTTCACTTTCTGCCATAAGGGTGGTGTCATCTGCATATCTGAGGTTATTGAGATTTCTCCTGGCAATCTTGATTCCAGCTTGTGCTTCCTCCAGCCCAGCATTTCTCATGATGTACTCTGCATAGAAGTTAAACAAGCAGGGTGACAGTAACAGCCTTGACGTACTCCTTTTCCTATTTGGAACCAGTCTGTTGTTCCATGTCCAGTTCTAACTGTTGCTTCCTGGCCTGCATACAGATTTCTCAAGAGGTGGGTTAGGTGGTCTGGTATTCCCATCTCTTTCAGAATTTTTCTTAGTTCGTTGCGATCCACACAGTCAAAGGCTTTGGCATAGCCAATAAAGCAGAAATAGATGTTTTTATGGAACTCTCTTGCTTTTTCCATGATCCAGTGGATGTTGGCAATTTGATCTCTGGCTCCTCTGCCTTTTCTAAAACCAACTTGAACATCAGGGAGTTCATGGTTCACGTATTGCTGAAGCCTGGCTTGGAGAATTTTGAGCATTACTTTACTAGCGTGTGAGATGAGTGCAATTGTGCGGTAGTTTGAGCATTCTTTGGCATTGCTTTTCTTTGGGATTGGAATGAAAACTGACCTTTTCCACTCCTGTGGCCACTGCTGAGTTTTCCAAATTTGCTGGCATATTGAGTGCAGCACTTTCACAGCATAATCTTTCAGGATTTGAAACAGCTCAACTGGAATTCCATCACCTCCACTAGCTTTGTTCATAGAGATGCTTTCCAAGGCCCACTTGACTTCACATTCCAGGATGTCTGGCTCTAGGTGAGTGATCACACCATCGTGATTATCTGGGTGGTGAAGATCCTTTTTGTACAGTTCTTCTGTGTATTCTTGCCACCTCTTCTTAATATCTTCTGCTTCTGTTAGGTCCAGACCATGTCTGTCCTTTATCGAGCCCATCTTTTCGTGAAATGTTCCCTTGGTATCTCTAATTTTCTTGAAGAGATCTCTAGTCTTTCCCATTCTGTTGTTTTCCTCTGTTTCTTTGCATTGATCGCTGAAGAAAGCTTTCTTGTCTCTTCTTGCTTTTCTTTGGAACTCTGCATTCAGATGCTTATATCTTTCCTTTGCTCCTCACCTCTCTTCTTTTCACAGCTATTTGTAAGGCCTCCCCAGACAGCCATTTTGCTTTTTTGCATTTCTTTTCCATGGGGATGGTCTTGATCCCTGTCTCCTGTACAATAGTTCATCAGGCACTCTATCTATCAGATCTAGGCCCTTAAATCTATTTCTCACTTCTACTGTATAATCATAAGGGATTTGATTGAGGTCATACCTGAATGGTCTAGTGGTTTTCCCTGTTTTCTTCAATTTGAGTCTGAATTTGGTAATAAGGAGTTCATGATCTGAGCCACAGTCAGCTCCTGGTCTTGTTTTTGTTGACTGTATAGAGCTTCTCCATCTTTGGCTGCAGAGAATATAATCAATCTGATTTCGGTGTTGACCATCTGGTGATGCCCGTTTCATTAAAGGAAAATAAAATTGATGGGTGAACAAAGATTTATTCAAATATAATGACATCAATTCAACCAATTACTTGCTCAGAGCATTGCTGCTCAGGCACTGAAGCAGGTGTGCTGAGCGAGAAGGGCCGTCAAGGAGCTCCAGGCCAGGGGAAAGCGGCCAGGGCGAAGGACAGCACGCGACGTGGCATCGGTCACAATGTGTGTGACTGTTAACAAGAACACAGCAAAAGGGAAAACCAAGCTGTACCAGAGCAAGGACTCCCATCTACTTCTCTACCCCGCCTGGCTACCCTTCAGCTTCAGTGCTGCTGATGGTGGTGATGGTTTCATCTGCAAAGCAGGTCTGACTCTCTCTGACCCCGCGGACTGCAGCCCGCCAGGCTCCCCCGTCCCTGGGATGCTCCAGGCAAGAGCACTGGAGTGGGCTGCCATTTCCCTCTCCACCAGCTTCAGTACTCCTGCAGCATTTGACTCATTACAAAAACATATATTCAACGTGTAAATTTTGTAAGTCCAACTGTTTGAACCTTTACAAGCCCAGCTTAAGTTTTATTTATCCTCTTGGGAAGATGTTTCCAGATGGCCCCGGGCTGTGTTTTCTCTATGCCTTCCCTACAGTCTTCACCACTCGTCAGCGAAGACCCCGAGCCCACCTACACGGCGCTTCACTCTCGCACTCGAACTCCTGGTTGACCTGCGAGCTGCTTCTATTTTTACACCTGCCTTAGAGACCACAAGCTTCTTGAAGGCGAGAACCATACAGACTCAGAATGCTAGAAACAAGGAATGTAGTGGTTATTTGATTCAGCTTCATCTTTGACAGATGAGAAAACCCAGAGTCAAGGATGCTACCAGTCAGGCCCTTAAGAACAGAGAGAGTTAGTGGAAGAACAAAACTAAAATTCAATATCAAAGTGATCTGAAACGCTCTTGAGGGGCTGACAGCCCTGATCTCTTTTCCTGATCTCCTCCTGGGCTCCTTCTTTTGGCTTCTAATATCCTCTCTCTCTTGAATCTGCTCCCTATAAAATAAAGAAAAATTTTGTCCCTAAGGAAAAATCCTCCTTCTGTGTGTGTTTCATGTGTACGTAAGTGTGCATGCCCACGGCAAGGTACTATAGACACTTAGGGTTTCATTAGGCTGGGATTCCCCTCCACATCCTTCGGAATCAGATGGCCTAGTTTCAAGTCATGGATCATTCTGAAGGGTAAGGATTAATTTAGGTCGTCTCCAAGTCTCAGTTTCCTTATCTGAAAAATAAAAATTAGCATACCTACCTCTTTTGATTTCTTAAAAGACCAGATTTTTAAAGCATTAGTATAATACTTGGCAAAAAGTAACTGCTCAAGACATTTACAGCTATTATGAAACTAAATGCCGCCCTTACTAGGACTTTGATTTGAATATTATGAAAAGTAGAGGAAACCACTGTAGGAAAGCCCGTGATGTATTGAATCACCATGGAGACTACTCACAAGCACTCACACAGTTCAAACCTCAGCACTCATTTATTTTTTTAAAAAAGTGTTAAGTTACAAAACTCCTTCCTTTCCAGTTAGAACTGAAGACTACCAGAGATGTGCCTTAACTGGGTTAAACTGGTTCTCTCAGAAAGTACTTCAGGGTGTTTATTTTTGTTTTCATGTTTGGAGGACGTGCACTATTCATCACGTCTATTGCCCTTTCCACTTGTGTACAAAAACAGGAATCCGTTAATTTCCTTCAGACCCCAACCAGTCGAGTCCTCCTGGCAGCCCGGAAGGTTTCTGAGGACTTTCCTTTGTCAATGATGTCATTAAAAGCCTTGCAAGTTTCCTTCCTCCCGCTTGTCTTTCTTAAGAGCAGAACATTCAATTTATTGCTCCTTTTCTTCCCTGCTGGATAAATAAAAATTTATGGTAAAAGTATGGAAAATAACCCCCATGACTGTTTTCCTTCAGGTCTGCCAAAACAAAATGAAAGGTCTCCACAGAACTTACAGAACATGCAAACGAGTCCTACAACGTGGGCACGTGGGTTAGCGCGTGTCGGGGTTAGAGCAGAATGTGGCAAGGCTCTCTCAACGGAGACTTCTGCCGTGGACTGATGATCTTGTAGGAGCTGCTAAACCCTTTTTCTCTCCTACCTGAAGCTCCAGACAACTCAGCTGTGCTCACAGTGGCACTGTACTGGAAACAACTGGGATCAAGAGACCTGTGTGTTGCTGCCTGGGAGTGATGACTTTGCTAGTGTGGAACGAGGCGTGAGTGTAGAAGCGGAAGGAAGGCGATTTCTTCTGCTGCCCCTGTGTCCCCATCTCAGCCAGGTGGTGTGGGCATCCTTTGCCTGGCAGGGAGAGAGTTCCAGGATGAGCTCTACAAAGACGATGAGGTACAGTGGGGGATTTAGTCTTTGAGGGCAATTATCAATATGTAAGCAAATCTGTCATACATTTGACTGCTTAAAGCTTCATGCAGTTCACCCTCAGGTCCCTCCACCAGGGCAGGGACTCTCAAAAATGTGATCAAATCACTCAAATGTTTGCTAAACATACAGATTCCCAGGTCTTGCCTCTGAAAGATGGATTTGGTGGGGCTCAGAAATCTGAATTTTTGATAAGTGATCTAGGTAAGATTTGTGGTATAGGTACTCAGACCACACTTAGGAAAGGGCTTCCCAGACGAGTGTGGCAGGCTTCACGCCTCCCCTCACAGAACGCACAAGCCCAGGTCCTCATCCTCACTCTTGGCAGGCTGTCTCCCTGGAAATCAGCCTTTTGACATGGCAGAGTGGGTAACAACTGGAAATCTCTCCTGGAAAGACTTTTTATTTTCATGGAGGACAAAGGGGTCACTGGTTTAGGAAAACACCTTCCCATGAAAGGCCGTTGTGACCACTTGGGTGGGTGAGGGGGCCCCATGGGGGCCTGAGCGAGTTGTTGGGGAGCTCCGCTTGGGGTCGCAGGCCAGCCCCCAGGCAGGGCGGGCACAGAGGCCGCTCCAGGCCGTCTGTCTGGACCCCGGCCCTGGGCATTGCTGCCTGTCTGTCTGGGGATCTCAGGCTTCCCTTCCTTAAGTCCCACAGTCTCTCCGGAGAAGTCGCTTCTGCGTCACATGGAAGGTGCGTCCCTCCTCGAGGTCTGCCCACCGCGCTGTGGCTCAGGCTGGGCTGTTGGCAGCAGCAGCTCTGGATTTCCTCTGTAGCTGTTCTTTTTCTGGCTCCCCTGGGTCTTAGTTGCAGCACTCAGGGTCTCCGACCTTCTGACCTTCCTGTGGCTTGCAGGATGTTT
Source organism: Redunca redunca (assembly GCA_006410935.1). NCBI lineage: Eukaryota > Metazoa > Chordata > Mammalia > Artiodactyla > Bovidae > Redunca > Redunca redunca. The sequence continues at coordinate 12,885 of SJYQ01003743.1, forward strand.
AGCTGTGGCACGTGGGGTCAGTTTCCCAAACAGAGATCGAACCCCGGACCCCTGCACTGAGAGTGTGGCGTCTCAGTCCCTGGACACCAGGGAAGTTCCTGCAGTTTTTGTGTTTTTTAATTTTTTTTAATTGGAGGATAACTGCTTCCCCGTTCTGCGTTGGTTTCTGCCCTACACCAGCATGAGTCGCCGCAGGCGTCTGCAGTCCCCTCCCTCCGGAACCCCCATCCCCCACCCCCAGGGGGTCATGGAGCAGAACACCACTGATCCCTGGAAAGCCCGGGAAAGGGGAAAAGAGACGATGTCCTCTGTCCTGTGCTTGACTTTCCCCCGGCATCTGACGTAGGACAAGAAAACTACTGAAGATTACTCCCCTGCACTGAAGACGCCTAAACTCATGATTAGTTAATTCTGATTGTAGATGTGATGTATTCCTTTTGCTCATCAAAGGCTGTTAAGATGTGCAGGGTTTCAGTCTGGTATACAGAAGCACCCACTAATTCCCACACTGAGCTGAGTATTCAAAACCCATATTGCAGTTTGAACCTCCTAACAGCCCTGTCCTGAGTAGGAGATGTTATTGTGCTCATTTGAGAGACAAAGAGAAGTTTGAACGGATGTGAGTGACTTGATGACGTCACACACCTGGAAAAGAGCTGGAATTTGTCCTTGTGACCTCAGTGCCCATATTCTTACCATTATACCATGCTGCCCCCTCCCTTAACCATGTTAAAATTTATTTAATTACAAGGGATTAGCTTGCTAGTCCCCAGGCCTGAATTGATGGAGTGGACCCTCTATAAAAGCCTTTTTTAAGTACCGAAAACCTACACTGCATGGATGCGTCAGAGACAATATTTCTCCAGAATTGTGAGCATAATTTAATCAAAACCACACTGTACCCAAAGAGCAAACATATTCATAAAGTGTTTTAACACTCTGGAGAAGGGTACACTGCAACATAAAACCCATCCAAGCAGCATGCTTAAAACCGCATTTGCAAACATCATTCTGTATTCAACCAGAAACAGGATGAGTTTTAATTCCAGGGCATTAGTTCAGATCTGTTCTAGATTTGAGCTGATGGAAAATCGTTCCCTCCTGACAGCCACTCGGCGGCCGCGTTCACTCTCAGTAAACTGGCGCTCCCAGGAGGCGGTACTGCTGCGCACAGACCCCCAGGCCCGGCCTCTGCTGAACACATGGCAGGGCTGGGGAAACCCAGGACAGAAATCCGCTTCCTTGCAAAACATTCCCTAAAGGGACCCCATGCTTAAGGCAAAACAGATGCTCCCGAGAAACAGCCTCAGGCCCAGGCAAGCGCCCTGAACCCCGCTTTGCCCAGGTCTCCGCTCTTTCCAGCCCTCTTCTGCGTCTGCGCAGCCACGTCCGCGCAAACACACGCGCGCAGAGACCCTCCGTCCATGACAGACCTCCTCGAGGTAAAACCTCAGAAGGACGGGCAGTCTTGGCACTGGCACCGAACTGGTCGTGTGGGCCCCCATCCAAGAGTAACACAAACAGCTGCCCCCGCTGAGCACTGGCCTTGCCAGGCCCTGGGCCGCGCGCTTCCTGTGGGTGGGAGGGTGAGGAAACGCGGGCGCAGAGGGCGTTACTGCCAGGACCCCGCGTCTAGCCAGCAGCGGTCCTAGATGCAAACCAGCTCTGTCGGACTCAAATCCGAGCTCTAAATCCCCAAGCTACGCAGCTCTCAAGATATGGCACCTCTATTAAGGCTCCTCTGAAAAATGGGCAAGTTGGACCAATCTGAGATTCCAGAGAGCCAAAAAAAAAGTCCACGCGGCATTGTGGAATGTTTTCGTTTGCTTCCTAGACTTACTGTCATTGTTTACTGGAACTTTTAAAAATTCTGAACTGGAATGCCTTGAGCCCAGACATCCGCACCTCCGGGCCCACCCGCCTGCCTGCTCAGTCTCCCCTCTGCCTGCTGCCCTTGGCTCTGGTTCGCTTCCAGCTCCTGCTCGCTCGGTAATACATCTTCAGCTTGACCTTTCTTTGATCTCTGTATGGACGCCGTTACCCAGCCACGAGAGAAGGGTGGTGAAAAGTAGAAACTGGTGAAGTCAGAGTGGGGAGGTGCTGAAACTGACGGCTGTGTGATAAGATCGCGAGTCTGGGCTTCCATGAGGCATGACAAGTATTACCCACCTACAGGGCCAACTGTGGCCTGGTATTCGTAGATTACCGTGTGGAGCAGGATTCCGAGGCTGCACCTTGACTCAGCAGAGGGCCAAGGTTGATTCCCAGGCTCTTATCAGCCACAGAATGCTTTCTCTGGACAAAAGCTATTAAAGACTTTATTAATAAAACATAAAATGAAGTTGCTCGGGCTGAAGCAGAGATGGGCCCCTGCAGTGCCACCCTACTGGTGCCCTTGAATTTCTACAATTACTGACATACTGTGTTCATGGAAAGCCTCTTGTTCCTTAGAGGATAATGTAGAAACCGCTGACAAATTACCGACTCCCCAGTGTTCCTTTACCCTCTGACATACTCTGATCCCCTGAGACAACAAGAGACTAGGGAGATGCCCAGCAGCATGACAAAGGACATAAAGGCTTCTGCTTAAAGCCATTTATTTCATCAGCTTTCTCGTGGTGGCGAGATGACAATAGCAAAGATGGATCCCATTTCTCTTGTTCCAGAGATGTTTATCTGGCAAGCCAGATCCCCTCCATCTTGCCTCAGTGTCCAAGGCTGCTGTCATTTCCCACGTGCGTGATTGCAGCTGCCTTCTAGCTGACGCTCTGCTTCACTCTCATCCTCCATAATCTACTCTCCATGAACACAGACTGAACTCCTGAAATGTTACACCAACTCACTTCTCCACTCAAGACCCCATGGCAGCTTCATGTTTCACTCGGAATAAGCTTTCAAGTCTGATCACAGCTCCTGCATGACCCCCGTGGTGACATCCTCACCCACTATTTACTGTTACTCTGCTCTAAAGCAATGGTTCTCCAAGTTCAGATCCTGACACCCATTTTAGAGTTTGGAGGCCAAGCTTGCTTTTATCCTAACACTGTGATGTTGTTTTCATGTCTATGTTCTCAGAGAACAAATATGTTGTTGATATGGTTCCAAATCCCACATTGCAACTTCCCTTTAAAAGACTATCACTTGTTGAGTTTTGATGCAGTATCAAAGAAGCATAACCACAAGCATCTAAAAAAGCTATTAAAATTCTCTTATATTTTCCAACCGTGTATCTGTATAAAGCCAGATTTTCTTCATATACTAAAACCAGAACAACACAATACAACTAACTGGACACAGAAGCAGCTATGAGATTCCAGCTGTCCTCCAGCAAGCCAGACATTGAAGAGATTTGCAAAAAAATGCAAAGCAACATTACCCTTCCCATTAAAATGCTCTTATTTTGGAAAATATAGCTATTTTCAATAAAATATTATTTATATTAATGTGATATTTATTATCAGACTTTTAAATGTATCAATACATATTTTTAAATGTCCTCATTTTTAACTTCTAGTATGTCAAATATAGCTAGAATCCATATAACCAAAGCTTTTGGGAATCCTCAATAGTTTTTAGGAGTGCAACAGGGTCCTGAGACCAAAATGTTTGAGAATCACTGCTCTAAACTTATTGTCCTGTTCCTCCCCATGCACAAAAGAGATCTATTCTAAGGAATGGGCCCACAGAGAAGTGTGAGGTCTGGAGACTCAGGGGAGAAGGTGGACGCTCCAGTCTGCGTCTGAAAGGCAAAAGGAAACGGAGGTCCCAGCTAGAAGATGGCCAGGCTGAGAGAGAGCTCTTTCTTGCTCAGCTGTTCGTTCTGTGCAATGACCTGGATGACGCGCACCCACTTAGGGAGGGCAGTCTGCTTCAGTCTGTCTTTTGACCCAAAGGTTAAGGTCATCTGAACTCCCTCACAGACACCTGTGTTTAACTGAACATCTGGGGAGCCTGTGGCCCAATCAAGTTGACATAAAATTAACCTTGACTCCTCCCTTTCTTGGGGTCACCGCTCCAGTATTATGTGGTCAGAGAGTATTCCCCTGCACCACCCTATGTAAACTAATACCAGCACACGCATCCCCTCTATCCTTGACCATCTTATTTTCTTAGCATGTTAACACCATTTATAAAGTGTATGTCTGTTCTTTTATTTCTTCTTCCCTAAAATGTAAACTCCTTAGACTAGCGAACAGTTTACTTCCCTGTTGCTCAGAACTGGTACATAGTAGATCTCAAGGAATATTTGTTAACTCAATGAATAACTACATCATACTACTTATTTAGATTAAGACCACAATTAGGATTTGAGGAAGCAAAGTTATTACGGAGAAATACTGGACTGCTCTGAAGTGAACTGTGGTGTGCACGTGTCAAGCATAGTTCTTGAAGCAAGGCAGACGATTATTTCTTTCACCTAAAATGTTGAAACTAGACCTAGAGTCCAGGGGAGGCTGGCTGCTCTACTTTCCAAGGTCCTCAGGGGCTCTACAGTGTGGCTCTTGCTTCTTGATCCAAAATGGTGGGTTGAGAACCAGCTACGTGTCTTCACTCCAAAAGAAAGGCAGAAAAAAACTAGTAAGAAAAGTGAGAGATGACATAAGCAGATGGAGAGATCGTCTGTGTCCCTAGGTAGGAAGAATCAATACTGTGAAAATGACTGTACTACCAAACGCAATCTACAGGTTTAATGCAATCCCTACCAAATTACCAATGGTGTTTTTCACAGAACTAGAACAAAAAATTTCACAATTCGTATGGAAACACAAAAGACCCCAAATAGCCAAAGCAGTCTTGAGAAAGAAGAATGGAGCTAGAGGAATCAAGCTTCTTGCCTTCAGGTTATACTGCAAAGCTGCAGTCATCAAGACAGTATGGTACTGGCACAAAAACAGAAATATGGACCAATGGAACAACATAGAAAGCCCAGAAATAAACCCATGCCCCTATAGGTACCTTATTTTTGACAAAGGAGGCAAGAAGATACAATGGGGCAAAGACAGCCTCTTCAATAAATGGTGCTGGGAAAACTGGACAGCTACATGTAAAACAATGAAATCAGAACACTTCCTAACACCATATACAAAGATAAACTCAAAATGGATTAAAGACCTAAATGTAAGACCAGAAACTCTAAAACTCTTAGAGGAAAACATAGGCAGAACACTCGATGACATAAATCAAAGCAAGATCCTCTATGACCCACCTCCTAGAGTAACAGAAATAAAAGTAAACAAGTGGGACCTGATTAAACTTAAAAGCTTTTGCCCAGCAAAGGAAACTATAAGCAAGGAGAAAAGACAACCCTCAGAAGGGGAGAAAATAACAGCAAATGAAACAACTGACAAAGGATTAATTTCCAAAATATACAAGCAGCTCATACAACTCAATACCAGAAAAACAAACAACCCAATCAAAAAAACGTCTACAAACAATAAACGCTGGAGAGGGTGTAAAGAAGAGGAATAAAAATGCTAGGAATAAAACCACCATATGACCCAGCAATCCCACTCCTAGGCATACACCCTGAGGAAACCAAAATTGAAAGAGACACATGTATCCCATTGTTCACTGCAGCACTATTTACAATAGCTAGAACTTGGAAGCAGCCTAGATGTCCACGACAGATGAATGGATAAAGAAGCTGTGGTACATACATACAACGGAATATTACTCAGGCATAGAAAGGAACACATTTGAGTCAGTTCTAATGAGGTGGATGAACCTAGAACCTATTATACAGAGTGAAGTGAGTCAGAAAGAGAAAGATAAATATCATATTCTAACACATATATACAGAATCTTGGAATATAGTACTGAAGAATTTATTTACAGGGCAACAATGGAGAAACATAGAGAATAGACTTATGGACATGGGAGAGGGCAGGAGAGGGTGAGATGTATGGAGAGTAACATGGAAACTTACAGTCCCATACGTAAAACAGATAGCCAATGGGAATTTGCTGTGTGGCTCAGGAAACTCAAACAGGGGCTCTGTATCATCTAGAGAGGTGGGATGGGGAGGGGGAAGGGAGGGAAGTTCAAGAGGGAGGGGATGTATGTATACCTACGGCTGATTCATGTTGAGGTTTGACAGAAAACAGCGAAATTCTGTAAAGCAATCCTTCAATAAAAAAATAATTTAAGAAAAGTGAGGCAAAGGGTACGTAACAGATACATTTAAAAAAAGATTTTCAGAAGCTGTCATATAAGAATTCTACATACATTCATTTTCAGCTTTAGTCAAATGGCCATACCTGCTTGCAAATGAGTCTGAGAAATATGCCTTTAATCTGGGTAGACAGATACACAGCTAAAACACTGGAGCAAAAAGAAAGGGAAGTGGGACTTCCCCTGGTGGACCAGGGGCTGAGACTTCGTGCTCCCAACACAGGGTCCTGGGTTCAGCCCCTGCTCAGGGAACTAGACCCCACATGCCTCAACTAAGGCCCAGCATAGCCAAATAAACAAATAAGTAGAAATATTTTAAAACAAATAGAAGGGGAAGAACAGACACTCAGGGGACCGTCAGTCTCTGCTGCAGGGAGCTGGTGCTTTTGCTGTGGCTTAGTCGTGCCCAGCCCTCTGGGACCCCCGGGGACTGCAGCCTGCCGGGCTCCTCTGTCCATGGGGTTTCCAGGCAAGGGCACTGGAAGGGGCTGCCGTGCCCTTTCCAAGCTACTGCTTTAGTCTGCCCTCTTCTGGAAAAGGATCTCCTCCTTTACCGTTAGGAGACGTCCTCACCCTACAGCATTTCCTGAGGCCTTGGCAAATTGGTCTAGGTGGTGCTTCCTTCACCAGACGTGGAAATGTGCCTCAGGCGGGCAGAGTCCGCACACCCTGCCCCTTCGGCCCCTGGACTGGGCAGAGGTGAGCACGAGGCCAGGCAGCACTGCCAGACAGGGCGTCCTCCGAGAATCTGATGCGTGGTGGAAGAGGACAGCTTTTGGTCCTGGGGCTGCTGAGCTGGGATTGGTGAGTCCAGGGCTACCAACATCCCCTTACCTTGGCTACTAAGTTCCGTCTGCAGCAGGGAGAAACGAGGCTGACCCAAGGCAAACAGCCCCACGGGGTGGAGTGAGTGACTGAGTGTTAGTTGCCAAGTCGTGTCCACCTCGCTGTGACCCCAGGGACTGCAGCCCACTAGGCTCCCCTGTCCATGGCATTCCTGGGGCAAGAACACTGGAGTGGGCTGCCTTTCCCTTCTCCAGGGGACCTGCCCCACCCAGGGATCAGACCCGCGCCTCCTGTGTTTCCTGCACGGCAGGCAGACTCTCCGGAGTGAACCACCAGGGGAGCCTGGAAGGAGGAGAGATGACGTCACTCGAGTTCTTTGATCTGCTGGTGCCTGAAGCCTGACGTCTCAGGTCCCTCTTTTGCTAAAGCTGGCTCTGGCTGACTCTCTGTCCCTTGCATTTGAAAGGGCTAGAGACTGTCTCCTTGAGTGAAGTAAGTCAGAGAAAGACAGATGCATGATATCACTTATATGTGGAATTTAAAAAAAAATGGTACAAGTGAGCCTATTTACAAAACATAGGTAAGAGTCACAGATGTAGAAAACAAACTCGTGGTTACCAAGTGGGCAAAGGGCAGGAGGGGTAAACTGGGAGCTGGGGTTTTGTAAACGGCCTCTTCCATTTAGCATAATGTTTGCAGTGTTCACAATCCTTCTTGTTTCTGGAAGCTTACTAGTAATTTCTCTTCTTTATTTCTGATTTTAGTTATTTGAGTTTCCTCCCCCTTGGTCAATCTAGATAAAGACTTGTTAACCTTGTTGACCTTTTCAAAGAGCCACTTTCTAATTTTCTTGATTTTCTCTATTTTTCCCTATTTTCCACTTTATTTGTGCTCGAGTCTTACTCTTTCCTTCCTTATGCTTGATTTGGGTTTAGAAGGTGAGATATTAACATGAGCTCCTTCTTCTTCTCCACGCAGGCACTTAGACGTAAATCATCCTGAAAGCAATGGTTAGCTGTGTCCTGTGATTTTTAGTATGTGAGTCCTCATTTTCATTTATCTCACAGTATTTTCTAATTTCCATTATTTTTGAGTCTGTTATTTAATTTCCACTTATTTGTGGAAACTTCTTTGTGTTCACCGATTTCTAATTTTACTCCACTGCATTCAGAAAGCTGTATGAACCTACCCCTATGAATGCATTGTGACTGTTTGTGGGTGAACATGCGGTCTGTCCGGAAGAGTGTTCCTTATGCACTTGAGAGGAATTGCATTTCACTTTCCAGGGGGGGCTCCGGGGACGGCCACTCGATCTGGAAGGCTTACAGTGCTGTTCAGGCCTTGTCTTCATGCCTGATGGCCACGTGCACAACTGAAGCTGGGTGTGTGCACCTCCACCGTCACCACTGAACCCTCCGATTCGCTTGCAGTTCTCCATTGCGCTTCATGTAGCTCGGGGCTTTGCTGTTCGGTACACATACACTCAGAACCATTATATCTTCCTGATGGATTGAGCCCTTTATCGTTATAAAATGTCTCTATCTCTAGTAACAGAAACTTTTGCTTTAAAATCTCTTGCCTAATATTTGTACAGCCACTCAGCTTTTTAAATTGACTCCAGCTTCCTGTTTTGCATGGTATTTTTTAAAAGATTTTTTGATACGGGACATTTTTAAAGTCTTTATTGAATTTATTGAATATTGTTTCATTTTTGTATTTTGGTTGTATGGCCCTGAGGCACATGGGATCTTGGCTCCCTGACCAGGAATTGAACCCACGCTTCCTGCATTGAAAGGCAAAGTCTTAACCACTGAACCGACAGGGAAATCCCTACCTAGTCTTTTTATCCATCCTTTTACTTTCAACCTAGGAGCTATCCCACGTTGAAGGTCAGGAACTGCGGCAGTAAGGACATACCCCTCGTCCAAGGTAAGGAGCAGCGGCTGTGCTTTGCTGGAGCAGTCATGAAGATATACCCCACGCCCAAGGTAAGAGGAACCCAAGTAAAATGGTAGGTGTTGCAACAGGGCATCAGAGGGTAGACACACTGAAACCATACTCACAGAAAACTAGTCACTCTGATCACACTAGGACCACAGCCTTGTCTAACTCAATGAAACCAAGCCGGGCGGGTCATGGTGGAGAGGACTAACAGAATGTGGTCCACTGGGGAAGGGAATGGCAAACCACTTCAGTATTCTTGTCTTGAGAACCCCATGAACAGTATGAAAAGGCAAAATGATAGGATGCTGAAAGAGGAACTCCCCAGGTCCGTAGGTGCCCAATATGCTACTGGAGGTCAGTGGAGAAATAACTGCAGAAAGAATGAACGGATGGAGCCAAAGCAAAAACAACACCCAGCTGTGGATGTGACTGGTGATAGAAGCAAGGTCCAATGCTGTAAAGAACAATACTGCATAGGAACCTGGAATGTCAGGTCCATGAATCAAGGCAAATTGGAAGTGGTCAAACAAGAGATGGCAAGGGTGCACGTTGACATTCTAGGAATCAGGGGACTAAAATGGACTGGAATGGGTGAATTTAACTCAGATGACCATTATATCTACTACTGCGGGCAGGAATCCCTCAGAAGAAATGGAATAGCCATCATGGTCAATAGAAGAGTCTGAAATGCAGTACTTGGATGCAATCTCTAAAACGACAGAATGATCTCTGTTCGTCTCCAAGGCAAACCATTCAATATCACAGTAATCCAAGTCTATGCCCCAACCAGTCATGCTGAAGAAACTGAAGTTGAACGGTTCTATGAAGACCTACAAGACCTTTTAGAACTAACACCCAAAAAAGATGTCCTTTTCATTCTAGGGGACTGGAATGCAAAAGTAGGAAGTCAAGAAACACCTGGAGTAACAGGCAAATTTGGCCTTGGAATGCAGAATGAAGCAGGGCAAAGATTAATAGAGTTTTGCCAAGAAAATGCACTGGTCATAGCAAACACACTCTTCCAACAACACAAGAGAAGACTCTACACATGGACATCACCAGATGGTCAACACCNAAGAACTGTACAAAAAAGATCTTTACGACCCAGATAATCATAATGATGTGATCACTCATCTAGAGCCAGCTATCTTGGAGTGTGAAGTCAAGTGGGCCTTAGAAAGCATCACTAAGAACAAAGCTAGTGGAGGTGATGGAATTCCAGTGGAGCTATTTCAAATCCTGAAAGAGGATGCTGTGAAAGTGCTGCACTCAATATGCCAGCAAATCTGGAAAACTCAGCAGTGGCCCCAGGACGGGAAAAGGTCAGTTTTCATTCTAATCCCAAAGAAAGGCAATGCCAAGGAATGCTCAAACTACCACACAATTGCACTCATCTCACATGCTAGTAAAGTAATGCTCAAAATTCTCCAAGCCAGGCTTCAGCAATACATGAACCGTGAACTTCCAGATGTTCAAGCTGGTTTTAGAAAAGGCAGAGGAACCAGAGATCAAATTGCCAACATCCACTGGATCATGGAAAAAGCAAGAGAGTTCCAAAAAAACATCTATTTCTGCTTTATTGACTATGCCAAAGCCTTTGACTGTATGGATCACAATAAACTGTGGAAAATTCTGAGAGAGATGGGAATATCCCACCTGACCTGCCTCTTGAGAAATCTGTATGCATGTCAGGAAGCAACAGTTAGAACTGGACATGGAACAACAGACTGGTTCCAAATAGGAAAAGGAGTACATCAAGGCTGTATATTGTCACCCTGCTTATTTAACTTCTATGCAGAGTACATCATGAGAAATGCTGGACTGGAAGAAACACAAGCTGGAATCAAGATTGCCAGGAGAAATATCAATAACCTCAGATATGCAGATGACACCACCCTTATGGCAGAAAGGGAAGAGGAACTAAAAAGCCTCTTGATGAAAGTGAAAGAGAGCAAAAAAGCTGACTTAAAGCTCAACATTCAGAAAATGAAGATCATGGCATCTGGTCCCATCACTTCATGGCAAATAGATGGGGAAACAGTAGAAACAGTGTCAGACTTTATTTTTTTGGGCTCCAAAATCACTGCAGATGGTGACTGCAGCCATGAAATTAAAAGACGCTTACTCCTTGGAAGAAAAGTTATGACCAACATAGACAGCATATTGAAAAGCAGAGACATTACTTTGCTGACCAAGGTCCATCTAGTCAAAGCTGTGGTTTTTCCTGTGGTCATGTATGGATGTGAGAGTTGGACTGTGAGGAAGGCTGAGCGCGGAAGAATTGATGCTTTTGAACTGTGGTGTTGGAGAAGACTCCTGAGAGTCCCTGGGACTGCAAGGAGATCCAACCAGCCCATTCTGAAGGAGATCAACCCTGGGAGTTCTTTGGAAGGAATGATGGTGAAGCTGAAACTCCAGTACTTTGGCCACCTCATGCGAAGAGTTGACTCATTGGAAAAGACCCTGATGCTGGGAGGGATTGGGGGCAGGAGGAGAAGGGGACGACCAAGGATGAGATGGCTGGATGGCATCAGTGACTTGATGGATGTGAGTCTGAATGAACTCCGGGAGTTGGTGATGGACAGGGAGGCCTGGCGTGCTGCGGTTCATGGGGTCACAAAGAGTCGGACACGACTGAGCGACTGAACTGAACTGATTCCTCCTTTAAGGTTTCCTTTTGCATTAAGTGTGACATTTTATTTCCTTTAATTCTTTTCACTATATTTTTTATGAGTTATTTTCTTAGTGGTTTCTCTAGGGTTTATCATATATATCTTATCAAAACCTAGGATATTAATTCCAGTGAGATATAGAAACATTATTCTTAACATATCTATTTCTTATTCCCTTTTTGGGGCTTTTAATGTTTTATATATTACATCTATATATTACTACAAAACCAACAATATAGCGTGATATATGTGCCATAATATAATTTTATGTCTATTAAAGAGCCTGAGGAAGGAGACAGCATATACTACAGAGTCTGAGAGAGTCCCATTCTTATTCAGCACTTCTCGTTCTCTGTCTGTCCCTGTGGGTTCCAGCTGTGCTCTGGCGCCTCTCCCTGCTCCAGTCCAGCTTTATCCCACCCACTTTGATTGCACTGTTGCTAGACGGATTACATTTCCTTACGTTTTAGGCCTGACAATTGCTTTTTAAAATCAATTAAGAGTAGAAAGGAGGGGAAATATGCATTTATGTTTTCTTTTATAATTACACAGTCACTTTACCAGTGTTCTTTGTTTTTCCATGAAGGGGGTTCATATCACTGGCTGCAGTCACTTGCTTTCAGCCTTAAGAACTCCCTTTACTGTTTCTAGTAAGGTGAGTCTGCTAGCAACACATTCCTTCAGCTTGTATTAAAAACTGTCTTTATTTGCCTTCATTTGTGAAAGCTTTGCTGAACGTAAGATTTCTCTGATAGTTTTTCTCTTCAACACTCTGAGTATGTCATACCCCTGTCTTCTCGTCTCCGCTGATTCTGAGAAGTCAGGTACCGGTCTTGGTGGGATTTCTTTACACGTGATGAGTCCTTCCTCTCCTGCTGCTTCCAGATTCTCCCCTCTGCCTTTGTTTCAACATCTTTCCTGCGATGCGTCTCTTTGTGGGTCTCTGCGTGTTTTCTGCTTGCAATTCACTGGGCTCCTGAGATGTAGACTGACTTTCATCAAACTTGGGGTGTTGTTTCCAGCCATTCTTTCTTTTGATATTATTTTGTTCCCTTCCCTCCTCTTCTTCTGGGACACCCATTATATGTACGTTTATGCATGTGGTGGTGGTGGTTTAGTTGCCAAGTCGTGTCCGACTCTTGCGACCCCATGGACTGTAGCCTGTCAGGCTCCTCTGTCCCTGGGATTCTCCAGGCAAGAATACTGGAGTGGGTTGCCATTTCCTTCTCCAGGGGAGCTTCCTGACCCAGGTCTCCTGCAGAGGAGGCAGATGACTTACCAACTGAGCTATGAATGGTGCATATTTCTCTGACACTCTGTCCATTTTTCTTCATTCATTTTGTGTTCTGTCCTTTGGGAGCAAAGTCTGTATCAATCTAACTTCTACTTCACTGATTCTTTCAAATGTGTTGGTCCCTCTGTGAATGTTTTATTTCAGTAACACTTTTCAATTCCAGAGTTTCCATTTGCTTTTTATAACTTCTGCATCTTTATTGATATTGTTTGATGAGATATTATCATCATCAGTTCAGTTGCTCAGTCGTGTCCGACTCTTTGTGACCCCATGAATCACAGCACGCCAGGCCTCCCTGTCCATCACCATCTCCCGGAGTTCACTCAGACTCACGTCCATCGAGTCACTAATGCCATCCAGCCATCTCATCCTCTGTCATCCCCTTCTCCTCCTGCCTCCAATCCCTTCCAGCATGTGAGTATTTTCCAATGAGTCAACTCTTCGCATGAGGTGGCCAAAGTACTGGAATTTCAGCTTCAGCATCATTCCTTCCAAAGAAATCCCAGGGCTGATCTCCTTGCAGTCCACGGGACTCTCAAGAGTCTTCTCCAACACCACAGTTCGAAAGCATCAATTCTTCGGCACTGAGCTTTCTTCACAGTCCAACTCTCACATCCACACATGACCACTGGAAAAACCATAGCCTTGACTAGACGGACCTTAGCTTCTGTTATTTCCTAAGTATAGCTTCTTCAGTTCTTTGAACATATTTATAATGGCTACACAGAAGACTTTATTAAATTTGGTATCTAACCTGCTCAGTTTATGCACACTGATTTTCTTCTATGTGAGTCCTACTTTCGTTTCTTCCCACGGCTTTTTAAAATTTTTTTTTAATGGGACATCCTGGGTAATACGTGGCAGCAATTCTGGATACGGCTTTCTGTCCTCTCCTCCTGGGGCTGTGTGTGTGCATGTGTGTGCACTTGTTTATTTCTGTAGTGGCTTGGCTCTACTCTTTTAATGAAATCTGTTTCTCCTTTCCCACTCCCACCATAATGTGAGGCTTCGGCATGAACACATCATCCTGGGGTGACTGTGGTTTTAGCAGGGCTCTCTTTGACCTCCTTTTCCTCTGATCTCTCCATGTAGTTATATCACAGTTATATCACAGTTGGCTGTTAGGCTCCGCTAATTACATGGGACTGTTCTCTTCTTTTTGACAATATCCTGGGACATAAACTGCTCCTCAGTTTTGTTAGGTAGGTGAAATAGGGAAAAGGAGTCCAAAATGGCGGCGGCTACAAGACAAGGAAGGGAGAAGACTGCGAAAATGGAACAAAAGAAGGTCCGAGAACCGGAGTGAGGACCTCCGGTAACACAAACACCACTCCTGGCTGGCCCCGTTTACATAGGACAGGCCCAGGGAGAGGAGACACGCAGGCGAGCCAGAGCCAGCTCTCTCTCCCCCACGTGCTGGGGCGCGCTTCTCCGAATGTCTTTGGATCGACCTGCCCGAACGCCTGGAAGATGGATTTTCCCGCTATCTTCTAAATAAAATAGAGCAGTAACACTGAGCTGTAACACTGATTTGTCTAAGAGCTGTGACACGGTCCATTAGAGACCTGAGAGCTGTGACTCGGTCTATCCAAGACCTGAGAGTGTGACCCGCCGAGGGGCTTTAACGTCCGTCACTCCAAATCTTTGTTGTGACGAGACAAAGAACCGAGGAACATACACTCGAGTGACAGTTTCATCTAATTAAATATCATGGATAGTTTGAGGCAAGGCTTTGAGGTATTTTTCTCACATCAGGAAGGCTCTTAGAAGCTCTTTCTCTGATTCCTTCTAATGAACCAGCTGGGCCACCGGTTAACTTGATACTCTCAGAGCTACCAGCCCCTCTTAATTTCTCACCACCAAGTCTCCATTCCTGGAAAAGGACATGGCACCCATTCTACTATTGCCTGGAAAATCCCATGGACAGCGGAGGCTGGCAGGCTGCAGTCCATGGGTCGCAAAGAGCTGGCCACGACTGAGACACCTAACTTCCTTAAGTCTCCATTTTTTAAGAAAGTGCCCTGGGGCTTGAATTTCCCCTTGTTCTGTTTCAAACAAAGTCAACGCTTTTATGGGAGCACCTCAGAGCTCTTTGTTCTTATTCGCCCTGGGCAAAATCTCTGAAGCACTGTCCTAGGTGTGGGACCGGGGCTGGTCTGCTTCTCTGAGAGGGACACCTCTGCTTTGCGCGCGCAGCCTGGGGAAGGGGAGCAGCCCCTGGCCTCAGCTCGCCTCTTCTGACATGGTCTTCATCCGATGAGCTGGCTGGGGTGGCGACTGGCGCTGCATTATTTATTTTCCGGCCGGCGGCTCAGGCTAAAGCGCCCACCTTTCCTGCGGGGGTGGGGAGGAGCCGAGGCTGCGGCTGCACCCGCCCCCCCTCCCAGGGGCTCTGACCGGAAGCTGGCGGGGCTTGGGGTCTGCGCCCCCTGCTCGGGAGGCCGGGACTCTGTCACCTAAGGCCACACCAGCCGCAGGCGACGCCTGAAAAGGAAACATGGGAGACAGTTTCACCCGCAGAGTGAAGGTTCTCTGCGGGGGAGACGGGGAGGATGGGTATTGCTGGGTGAGCGCCTAACCAGTATTGTATTGGGTTGGCCAAAAAGGTTATTTGGGTTTTTCCGCAGCATCTTACAGAAAAACTCAAACGAATCTCGTGGCTAACCCAATACATCATAGTGACAAGCTTCACAGACAGCCTTGCGGACCCCAAAGCCTGCGCAGTAAGGATGCAAAGAGCCGTTGGGGCAGCTGGGCAGAGGTGCTTAACCGGCTCCATTGCTCCAGGACTACTTTTGTACGCTCCTTAAGATTCACGTCCTTTTTTCCTTTCTAGACGTGCTAAGGCACGCCTCAGCTGGAGGCCCTGCAGGAATAAATGGAAAAAGAAGCGAAGTAGCCAGCTCTCGTGTTGTCTTCTGAATCATCAGGCAGTCACCTAAGATGCAGCCGAAGGACATCTGTTTTAACAAAAAACCCCTGTCTTCAATAGAAAACCAGTCATGAAGCTCCATAGTTTGATTAAGCATGGAAACTAAATGCTGACCTTTTAGGATAATAGTTGGCTCCTCTTGGAATGGAAAACAACTGCATGGGAATCAAAACCTGATGTGTGAAGCGTCCCCTCAAAGCAAGATAGTCAAAAGATGTTAGAAGTTTTCGCCAGGAAAACAGACATCTCTATTTTTTCAGTTAAGAAAAATACTTACCATTGCAAATTAAAACCACAATATTTAGAAATGAGGCCTCCCCTACCGCATGAAAAGAGCTGGTCTCATATCTGCAAGGTGTGAGGGACATGTGAGCCCTGGTGACCTCACATAGGATAACTCTGCGTAAATGACTGTGAACAGAGGTGTCTGGAGAGCAGATTGTTAATCCATGCCAGGACACACCTGTATTACACTAGCAGAAAATGCAGAACACATGGTTGCACGTCTGTTTGCTCAAACACGAAACGAGCAGAGTATCACTGGCTTCACCTGCTCGGGCTGGGCGGAGGAGCAGAAGAGGAGTTCCACGGAGGCACGGTCTCCGCCTGCCAGGCCGTGGCTGTGATGCTTGGGAAACTGGCGGACTGCCAGCTTTGACCCTGACAAGCAGGAACGTTAGGATGACAGGCTTAACAACAGCCTATCGGCCAGTCAACAAGCCGCCTACTGTGGCCAACAGCATTTCGAAAAAGGCCTTCTTATCAGCAAGCCACTAGGACGGACACACTTACCCTCCAAGCCTAAAGGAGTGAGTTTTATTAAGATTTCACTCTCTCAGCTCATGTGCACTGGTCAACACTGATGAGCCACAGGGTCAGTCCTGCATTGTTCTGTCCCTGGATTTCAATGGGAAGACAGCTCTCTGGTACAGGATTACAGGCAAGGTCCAGGTGCTTTAGCAGCATGCAATCAAAAATCTTCATCAGATTTTAGAGCAGATCTGTAGTTAGAGAACTTGGCAAGGTGTCCCCGAGACCCCTCATGGCCTGCTTTAAAATACAGACAGTCCCCAACTTTCAATGGTTCAACCTTTTTTTTCAACAATGGTGCAAAAGTCATAAGCGTTCAGTAGGAATGGTACCTGCGTTCTGATCTCATCTCCGGCCAGTGAGATGCGGCGAAGTGCCCTCACTGAGCCGGGCCAGCAGGGAGCCTTGACTCAGCGTCAGCCACGTGACCATGGTGGTGAACGACCCACACACTCATCATCATCCTGAGCTCAGATGACCACACTTGTTCTTACTTCCAGTTCAGCGTTCAGTAAACTACACGAGTTATTCAATACTTTATTCTAAAATAGGCTTGTGTTAGATGATTTTGCCAAACTGTAGGCTAACATTAAGTGTTCTGAGAATGTCTGAGAGAGCTAGGCTGTGATGTTTGGTACGTTAAATCCATTTGTGCCTATAATATTTTCAACTTAACTATGGGTTTACTGGGACATAGCCCATAGTAAAGCAAGAAAAATCTGTGTCTCAATAGTTTAGCTTTAGACTCCAGGTTGAAGCTCCTATTATTCCATTTGTTTATTTATTGTAACTCTACTTACAGAGCTGAGCCACCCCGAGAGCAGGGGCCTTATTTTCCCGGTAGGATCTCGTGCCCAGCAGGCATCCAGTGATACCTGCTGACTTGACGAGACCCTGATGACTGTAGAGTCTGTAAAAGTTCAAAAACGAATCACAGCGGCTGATGAGCATCACAGGGAGCTGGCCGTAGGAAAAAGATGAGTCTGTCCAAAGAGACAAGAGTTTATAGTCAACTGAGAATGTTCATGTTCGCACCTCTAACTACATCATGTCTAATGCGTATGTCTGAGCGGATGCTGAGAGTCTAAAGTTGAAACATAAGTTCTTTTTAGAAAGTTCAGATAAAACTAGTACAGGCTGTTTATTTCAGGAATGGAAATAAAGACTTTATAACCTGGGTTCCTCACACAATGTGTAAACGTGCATTTACTGTACAGTGAAAGTGTTAGTCGCTTAGTCGTGTCTGACTCTTTGTGATCCCATGGACTGTAGCCCGCCTCTCCAGGCTCCTCTGGCCAAGGGATTTCCCAGCAAGGATACTGGAGCGGGTAGCCATCCGTTCTCCAGGGGATCTTCCCAACCCGGGGACTCCAGCCCTGCAGTCAGATTCTTCCAGCTGAGCCACAGGGGAGTAGTGGCAGAATACTCTCAGAGTGGCAGGAGACAGCCTCATCCAGACTCCTCGATTTTCAGGAAAACAGCCCCGCTGCGGCTGGGCGATGCAGTTGAGGCCCCAGCGCTAGGTACTCTAGTTGGGATTCAGAACCCAGGTTCCCAGTTGTCTAGAACCAGGATCCCTGCACAGTATTACTCACTCCTGGCTGATGAAATCACCTTCTGCTTTCACGGCCAGTTCAGCACAACCTGAGGCCCTGAAAGTGAGCGCCGGCAGCGACCGGCAGCGACAGTAGATGGCTAAGAGGGAATAAGCGCCACTCGCAGGACAGCGCCGTGACCTACGCCCCGACTCACCGTCCAACGGGAAGGGCCTCACATGGCCAGGGAACACGTTTTACAGGTACAAGTTTATCTTGAGAAATACAGGTTTTTTCCAAACCTTTTCAGCCTGTCCCATCGGCTGAGCCCTTTCCTCTCTCTCCACTGTGTTCATAGTAACTAACGTGTGCCTGTCACAGAGAATATCTGTACAGTCCACTAGTTGAAAAAACAAAGCCCTCTAGAGCCTATTTCTCAATGTGTGAAAGTAAGAAAATGAAGGAATATATTTGATGCAGTTCTCCTTTGTACCGAACCCTGCACATCAGCCTATATGCTGGCTTGCAAGCTTGTAACGATCACACCAATCAAAATAAGGAAGTCACCTAAGGGGACACCTGTCAGAGCCACTCTCGACAATGCCCCAGAGAGGCCGCCGTCGTGCAGCGCTGACGGGTGCCCTGGGAGCCCGTGGACCACAAGCACTGCGTGGGGCTTACGGGCAAGAGAAAGGCGGCTGAGGGTTGGTGCTGGGCGCTGTGATCGCTGAGCACAAGGACTGCCATCTTACTGACAATATTATCTCAGGCCTAGAGCGTGGGAAAGGAGTGGGCACACAAAAATGCTGTCTGCCACACATGCACCGCCCAGGGTGAACAGGTCACTAGCGGGAGCTGCTGTGCAACCCGGGGAGCCCAGCTTGGTGCTCCCTGACAGCCGAGACGGGTGGATGGGGGGGGAGATATACATAATTACAAAAATGCGGTCTCAAGGGTGAAATGAAGGAAGGAAGGAAGGGAGAGAAGAGAAGCAGGCACGATGATTCACTTTAAAACATGACACAGATGACTGAAAAGTATCTGCAAAGGAATTACATGTATCCTGATTTTGTGTCATCCACATTAAAAAACAAAGGTATGTCAGGCCCTATGAACTACGGAATAAAGAAGAGGGTGACAGAGGATGAAGTGGCTGGATGGCATCACCGACTCAATGGACAGGAACTTGGGCAAACTCCAGGAGATGGTGAGGGACAGGGAGGCCGGGCGTGCTGCAGTCCATGGCGCTGCCGAGAGCTGGATGGTCTTGGCAGCTGAGCAGCAACAGTCAGGGGAGGAGGAGAGGAGGGACGTGGGGTGGGGAATTAAGTACAATACAAACTATTACATACAAAAGCAGTTATAAGGGTATTCTGTACAATACAGAGAACACAGCCAACACCCTTATAAATGGAGTATGACCTTTAAACGTTGTGAGTCCCTATACATCATACACGTATAACATATAATGTTGCGCATCAACTACACTTCAGTGAAAAAGAAGTTAAAATTCTCATTAGCCATCCAAAAAAAACGTGGCACTAAAAGCAGAAAATGTGTTTGCAAGAAGCCTTGAGAAGAAAGGATTTTTATCTTGTCAAAGAAGCAACCACAATTTTTCTTAAAAGAATCAAAGAAAGCAACTCCGAAGAACGCTTCTTCTTACCCTTTTATTTATTGTCTCCTTCTGGCCCTGGATCCCACACAGTAAACATCTGTGTCCCCTTAAGATTTCAGCTCCCCTGCTGAGGGGGCCTGCTGGTTTCCAGCTTTACAGTTTGCTTATTCTTTTGCAAAGAGGAGGCCAGAGGAACGATAATTTAAACAGCACGGCACTGGGCCTTCCCTGGCAGTCGGTCCAGTAGCTCAGAGTCCTTTTTCCCCCTGCATGAGGCATGGGTTCAGTCCCCTGGCTGGGGAAGTTCCCATGCTATGCCATCAAAAATAAATGAAAAAAAAATTTATAAAATAAATAAAGGAAGGCGCTGAAGAAGAGGGATAAGCAAGTCAAACATACAAGGTCAAAGGTCTACAGCAGAGGCCTTTCAAGCAGGGCGCCCCTGTACGGCGAGGCGCACGCGAGACCAGAGGACTCGTTAAAGCCGCTGCTTCTGTGGATTCTGCGCACAAATGACAGAGACTCTCACTTGAATCCTATGTCAGACACGTGAGGTGCGTCCCAGCAGCAAGGGGGTGGGCACGGTGGTCATTCCGGGCCCCACCGACTCCTGAGTTTTGACATATTGTAGTTTATGTGTCCAGGTTATATCACCTGGGTTTCACTAAACCAAACACCACAAAGTAGACAAGTGTCTTTCAGAGAGTCCTACCAAATGGACTGAAGAAATACACATAACATAAGCACCAACAACTGAAAAAGAGCTACGCCCACGCTCGTTTCACAGCCGAGCTCTTCCAGCGCCACATTACCGGTTGGAAACGCGGTGACTGACTGTGTCGGTCAGTGCTGTCCAGCACAACTCACTGGGACGATGGAGATGCTCTAGACGGGCGCACCCAGCATGGTCGTCTCTAACATAAACTACCGAACACCTGAAGTGCAGCTAGTGTAACTGAGAAACTGCGTTTTAATTCTTCATACCTAATTTAAATACTCACATGCCCCAGTGGCTACTACACGGACAGTACAAGTCTGAGAGAGCACACACTCAGGCTGCAATCCAAATGCTTCCCCTACAAACTGTGACCTCTGGCTTAGTGTTTCTACGCCTCTATTTCTTCATCATAATCATAACAACCATCTCATATGGTAAAAATTAAACCAATGCACAAAAGTACTTAGACTACTGCATACAATATAGAAACTTTTATTATCTCCTAAGCAGATATGCAGATGACACCACTCTTAAGGCAGAAAGTGAAGAGGAGCTAAAAAGCCTCTTGATGAAAGTGAAAGAGGAGAGTGAAAAAGTTGGCTTAAAGCTCAATGTTCAGAAAACGAAGATCATGGCATCTGGTCCCATCACTTCATGGGAAATAGATGGGGAAGCAGTGGAAACAGTGTCAGGCTTTATTTTTGGGGGCTCCAAAGTCACTGCAGATGGTGACTGCAGCCATGACATTAAAAGACGCTTACTCCTTGGAAGAAAAGTTATGACCAACCTAGAAAGCATATTCAAAAGCAGAGACACTACTCTGCCGACTAAGGTCCGTCTAGTCAAGGCTATGGTTTTTCCTGTGGTCATGTATGGCTGTGAGAGTTGGACTGTGAAGAAGGCTGAGCGCCGAAGAATTGATGCTTTTGAACTGTGGTGTTGGAGAAGACTCTTGAGAGTCCCTTGGACTGCAAGGAGGTCCAACCAGTCCATTCTGAAGGAGATCAGCCCTGGGTGTTCTTTGGAAGGAATGATGCTAAAGCTGAAACTCCAGTCCTTTGGCCACCTCATGCGAAGAGCTGACTCATTGGAAAAGACTCTGACGCTGGGAGGGATTGGGGGCAGGAGGAGAAGGGGATGACCCAGGATGAGATGGCTGGATGGCATCACGGACTCGATGGACGCGAGTCTGAGTGAACTCCGGGAGTTGGTGATGGACAGGGAGGCCTGGTGTGCTGCGATTCATGGGGTCGCAAAGAGTTGGACACGACCGAGCGATTGAACTGAACTGAAGCAGATTAGAGAAGAAAAAAATTATTAATTTGAAAAATGGGGAAATAAATACTTCTCACTAATGAACAAAGCGTCTCGAACAAAGCTTACATTGGACTTTGAGATACTGAGTTTCTACAAGGCTACTGCAAGTTGTGGGACATCTACAAAAATTTTATTTAATCGTTATCTTATGCATTCTTGTATACATCTTATAATGAACGTTGTAGATATCAATACTACTATATAAACTATATAATTTGTGAATGATATAAATATACTATTGAAAAGACAAGGACTGTCAGCATGAATTAAAAAAAAAATCACCAACCAGACTGAACTATGCTGCTGCTCCTGCTAAGTTGCCTCAGTCGTGTCTGACTCTGTGCGACCCCATAGACGGCAGCCCACCAGGCTCCCCCGTCCCTGGGATTCTCCAGACAAGAACACTGGAGTGGGTTGCCATGCCCTTCTCCAATGCAGGAAAGTGAAGAGTGAAAGGGAAGTCACTCAGTCGTGTCTGACTCTTAGCGACCCCATGGACTGCAGCCCACCAGGCTCCTCCGCCCCCGGGATTTTCCAGGCAAGAGTACTGGAGTGGGTTGTCATTGCCATCTCTGGAACTATGCTAGGTATTACTATGTAAACACATGTGCATATGTTAGATATATGCACTCAATTTCTTTTCAAATTAGTGCAGTGAAAGTATACAAGCCATATCTTCTAAAAAATAAAATAAGATAAAGGAGTAACAAAAATGTTTAGAGAGCTCTCGGCTAAACCAGAAGAAATATATTCATTTTAGCAAAAAAAATGTGAGTGTAAAGGCATTTAATTATTGTGCTTAAGTCGCATAGATAATTATTAAGTTAAATAACAAAAACGTAAGAATGAACTAATGCCATTTGCTGCAATATGGATGGCTCTAGAGATATCATACTAAGTGAGGTGAGCCAGACAGAGAAAGACAACGATGATATGATGTCATTTACATGTGGAATCCAAAGGGGAAAAAGACACACAAATGAACTTACTTCCAAAACAGGAATTGACTCACAGACACAGAAAACAAACTTATGTTTACCAAAAGGCAAAGGGGAGGTTGGGGGAAGGCTAGGATTAACATACACAAACTACTTTGTATAAACCAGATGACCAACGAGGACCTGCTGGGCAGCACACGGAACTATACTCAGTACCAGGCAACAGCCTGTAAGGAAGAGAATCTGAGAATAAGATGAGGGCGGGAAGAGAAGGGGGTACAGAGGATGGGACGGCTGGATGGCATCACTGACTCAAAGGACAGGAGGCTGAGCAATCTCCAGGAAAGAGTGAAGGACAAGGAAGCCTGGTGTGCTTGGGGTCATAGAGTCAGACAGGACATAGCGACTGAACACCAGGAACAAACATGAATTTCGGAATTGCTATGCTATGCACCTGAAATCTGCACATATTGTAAATCAAGTGTTTAATAAAAAAACTTTCTTAATAAAGATAAAGACCACTGTTTGCCAGTTCAGTTCAGTTCAGTAGCTCAGGCGAGTTTGACTCTTTGCAACCCCATGAATCGCAGCACGCCAGGCCTCCCTGTCCATCACCAACTCCCGGAGTCCACCCAAACCCATGTCCATCGAGTCGGTGAAGCCATCCAGCCATCTCATCCTCGGTCGTCCCCTTCTCCTCCTGGCCCCAATCCCTCCCAGCATCAGAGTCTTTTCAAATGAGTCAGCTCTTCGCATTAAGTGGCCATAGTATTGGAGTTTCAGCTTTAACATCAGTCCTTCCGATGAACACTCAGGACTGATCTCCTTAAGGATGGACTGGCAGGGATTGGATATCCTTGCAGTCCAAGGGACTCTCAAGAGTCTCCTCCAACACCACAGTTCGAAAGCATCAATTCTTCGGCACTCAGCTGTCTTCACAGTCCAACTCTCACATCCATACAGGACCACTTGAAACACCACAGCCTTGACTAGACGGACCTTTGTTGGCAAAGTAATGTTTCTGCTTTTGAATATGCTGTCTAGGTTGTTCATAACTTTCCTTCCAAGGAGTAAGCGTCTTTTAATTTCATGGCTGCAATCACCATCTGCAGTGATTTTGGAGCCCCAAAAAATGAAGTCTGACACTGTTTCCCCATCGATCTCCCATGAAGTGATGGGACCAGATGTCATGATCTTAGTTTTCTGAATGTTGAGCTTTAAGTCAACTTTTTCACTCTCCTCTTTCACTTTCATCAAGAGACTCTTTAGTTCCTCTTCACTTTCTGCCATAAGGGTGGTGTCATCTGCATATCTGAGGTTATTGAGATTTCTCCCGGCAATCTTGATTCTAGCTTGTGCTTCTTCCAGTCCAGCGTTTCTCATGATGTACTCTGCATATAAGCTAAATAAGCAGGGTGACAATATACAGCCTTGATGTACTCCTTTTCCTATTTGGAACCAGTCTGTTGTTCCATGTCCAGTTCTAACTGTTGCTTCCTGACCTGCATACAGATTTCTTAAGAGGCAGGTCAGGTGTTCTGGTATTCCCATCTCTTTCAGAATTTTCCAGTTTGTTGTGATCCACAGTCAAAGGCTTTAGCATAGTCAATAAAGCAGAGATAGATGTTTTCCTGGAATTCTCTTGCTTTTTCGATGATCCAGCGGATGTTGGCAATTTGATCTCTGGTTCCTCTGCCTTTCCTATAACCAGCTTGAACTGGTTATAGAACTTGGAAGTTCATGTTTCACATATTGCTGAAGCCTGGCTTGGAGAATTTTGAGTGTTACTTTACTAGCGTGTGAGATGAGTGCAATTGTGTGGTAGTCTGAGCATTCTTTGGCATTGCCTTACTTTGGAATTGGAATGAAAACGGACCTTTTCCAGTCCTGGGGCCACTGCTGAATTTTCCAAATTTGCTGGTATATTGAGTGCAGCACTTTCACAGCATCATCTTTCAGGATTTGAAATAGCTCCACTGGAATTCCATCACCTCCACTAGCTTAGTTCGTAGTGATGCTTCCTAAGGCCCACTTGACTTCACATTCCAGGATGTCTGGCTCTAGGTGAGTGATCACACCATCCTGATTATCTGTGTCATGAAGATCTTTTTTGTATAGTTCTTCTGTGTATTCTTGCCACCTCTTCTTAATATCTTCTGCTTCTGTTAGGTCCATACCATTTCTGTCCTTTATCGAGCCCATCTTTGCATGAAATATTCCCTTGGTATCTCTAATTTTCTTGAAGAGATCTCTAGTCTTTCCCATTCTTTTGTTTTCCTCTATTTCTTTGCATTGATCGCTGAAGAAGGCTTTCTTATCTCTCCTTACTACTCTTTGGAACTCTGCATTCAAATGGGTATATCTTTCCTTTTCTCCGTTGCTTTTCGTTTCCCTTCTTTTCACAGTTATTTGTAAAGCTTCCTTAGACAGCCATTTTGCCTTTTTGCATTTCTTTTTCTTGGGGATGGTCTTGATCCCTGTCTCCTATACAATGTCATGAACCTCATTCCATAGTTCATCAGGCACTCTGTCTATCAGATCTAGGCCCTTAAACCTATTTCTCACTCCCACTGTAGTCATAATGGATTTGATTTAGGTCATACCTGAATGGTCTAGTGGTTTTCCCCACTTTCTTCAATTTAAGTCTGAATTTGGCAATAATGAGTTCATGATCTGAGCCACAGTCAGCGCCGGTCTTGTTTCTGCTGACTGTATAGAGCTTCTCCGTCTTTGGCTGCAAAGAATACAACCAATCTGATCTCGGTAATAACCATCTGGTGATGTCCATGTGTAGAGTCTTCTGTTGAGTTGTTGGAGGAGGGTGTTTGCTATGACCAGTGCGTTCTCTAGACAGAACTCTATTAGCCTTTGCCCTGCTTCATTCTGTACTCCAAGGTCAAATTTGCCTGTTTCTCCAGGTGTTTCTTGACTTCCTACTTTTGCATTCCAGTCCCCTAGAATGAAAAGGACATCTTTTTTGGGTGTTAGTTCTAGAAGGTCTTGTAGGTCTTCATAGAACTGTTCAGCTTCATCAGGTTACTAGTCGGGGAATAGACTTGGATTACTGTGATACTGAATTGTTTGCCTTGGAAACAGAGATCATTCTGTCGTTTTTGAGACTGGATCCAAGTACTGCATTTTGGACTCTTTTGTTGACTGTGATGGCTACTCCAATTCTTCTGAGGGATTCCTGCCCACAGTAGTAGATATAATGGTCACCTGAGTTAAATTCACCCATTCCAGTCCATTTTAGTTCACTGACTCCTAGAATGTCGACGTTCACTCTTGCCATCTCCTGTATGACCACTTCCAATTTGCCTTGATTCATGGATGGACCTAACATTCCAGGTTCCTATGCAATATCGCTCTTTACAACATTGGACCTTGCTTCTATCACCAGTCACATCCACAGCTGGGTGTTGTTTTTGCTTTGGCTCCATCCCTTCACTCTTTCTGCAGTTATTTCTCCACTGATCTCCAGTAGCATATTGGGCACTTCCTGACCTGCGGAGTTCATCTTTCAGGGTCCTATCTTTTTGCCTTTTCATACTGTTCATGGGGTTCTCAAGGCAAGAATACTGAAGTGGTTTGCCGTTTCCTTCTCCAGTGTAGCACATAAGTCAGACCTCGCCACCATGACCCGTCTGTCTTGGGTGGCCCCGCGGGCATGGCTTAGTTTCATTGAGTTAGACAAGGCTGTGGTCCGTGTGATCAAACTGGCTAGTTGTGATTGTGGTTTCAGTCTGTCTGCCCTCTGATGCCCTCTCTCAGCACCTACCGTCTTACTTGGTTTTCTCTTACCTTGGACGTGGGGTATCTCCTCATGGCTGGTCCAGCAAAGCGCAGCCGCTGCTCACCTTGGACGTGGGGAACTACTGTTTGCCAAGGAACTTCAAAATTCACAATACTCCAGTGTGATAAAGAGAGGAGAATCTAAATAATTAGATTTTGCTTTGTTAAACAGTAACGATGTTTTTAATTAAATAAAACCTGATTATTAACTGACAAAGTTTCTAGAATAGCTGGTTGTGAAAAGCCTATTTTGGTGGCAAAATAGTTCACACAGTAAAAATACCAGGGTAACGCTGAAAATACCTATAGAAGAAGTAAACTTTCTAAAATTCACAGGAAAAATATCCACAGTCCAGTAAGGTTTGGGAAGAGCAGTGTTAAACACACTTCTTTACAACAAGACTTCTTGGGTCTTGTGATGAGCTACTGAGGGTCGTAGTGAGCCTCAGAGGAAACATGTAGTCTCTCAACTGAACCCAATCATAAACTCTCCACTTTCTTGGAGCATCTAATTGGAACCTTTTAAAGATTTGCTTTTTGGGACTTTCTTGGTGGTGAAGACTCTACAATGCCAATGCGAGGGGCCCGATTCAGCCCTTGACCAGGGAACTTGATTCCATACGCCACAACAAAGACTGCAGACCCCACGTGCTGCAAGCAAGACCAAGGACAGCCAAATAGATACACAAATAAATTAAAAAAAAAAAAAAAACAAACACCTTTTTCAAAGGCTAGCTCCTCAGCCTTCTCTTCTGTGGAAGGATTTTTTTTTAAAACAGTATTCCTCCTCGTGTGTCTCATAGTTGTCAGTCTTTGGGTCTCTGACCTCTCAAATATCCCTCCATGAAGTGCAGGCATTTTCTTCTAAAATCATAAGGTGAGGAAAATAAACTTTTATAGCTCTTCATGAAGTAAGTAATTAAGGTTATAGAAGTGATTGAAACACACTCACAGTTTAGGATTACAATTGGATCAGTAAATTTTCCCTCTTAGCAAGTAGTCCCATCTATCCTTCATTCAGTTACCCCCTTGTCAGCATCCTAAATTACCACTGTACATTGTCAAAACTAAGAAATCAACATTGTTACGTTAACAAAACGCCAGAATGTATTTAGATTTCACCAGCTTTTTCACTAATGTCTTTCTTGTTGCAGATCCAATCCAGGAAATCCCACTGCTCTATCATCGTATTTCCTCGGTCTCCTCTTCTCAGTCAGTTCAGTCGCTCACTCGTGTCCGACTCTTTGCGACCCCATGGACTGCAGCACGCCAGGCCTCCCTGTCCATCACCAACTCCCAGAGTTCACCCAAACTCATGTCCGTCGAGTTGGTGATGCCATCCAACCATCTCATCCTCTGTCGTCCCCTTCTCCTCCCACCTTCAATCTTTCCCAGCATCAGGGTCTTTTCAAATGAGTCAGCTCTTCACATCAGGTGGCCAAAGTATTGGAGCTTCAGCTTAACATCAGTCCTTCCAATATTCAGGACTGATTTCCTTTAGGATGGAATGGTTGTATCTCCCCATGGTCCAAGGGACTCTCAACAGTTTTCTCCAACACCACAGTTCAAAAGCATCAATTCTTCAGTACTCAGCTTTCTTTATAGTCCAACTCTCACATCCAAACATGACCGCAAGAAAAACCATAGCCTTGACTAGATGGACCTTTGTTAGCAAAGTAATGTCTCTGTTTCTTCATATGCTATCTAGGTTGTTCATGACTTTTCTTCTAAGGAGCAAGCGTCTTTTAATTTCATGGCTACAGTCACCATCTGCAGTGATTTTGGAGCCCCCCCAAAATAAAGTCAGCCACTGTTTCCACTGTTTCTCCATCTATTTCCCATGAAGTGATGGGACCAGATGTCATGATCTTAGTTTTCCGAATGTTGAGTTTTAAGTCAACTTTTTCACTTTCTTCTTTCACTTTCATCAAGAGGCTCTTTAGTTCCTCTTCACTTTCTGCCATAAGGGTGGTGTCATCTGCATATCTGAGGTTATTGAGATTTCTCCCGGCAATCTTGATTCCAGCTTGTGCTTCTTCCAGTCCAGCATTTCTCATGATGTACTCTGCATAGAAGTTAAATAAGCAGGGTGACAATATACAGCCTTGACGTACTCCTTTTCCTATTTGGAACCAGTCTGTTGTTCCATGTCCAGTTCTAACTGTTGATTCCTGATCTGCATACAGGTTTCTCAGGAGGCAGGTCAGGTATTCTGATGTTCCCAGCTCTTTCAGAATTTTCCAGTTTGTTGTGATCCACACAGTCAAAGGCTTTGGCATACTCAATAAAGCAAAAATAGATGCTTTTCTGGAGCTCTCTTGCTTTTTCCATGATCCAGCAATGATCCAGATGTGGCAGTCTATCACAATCACTTTCATAAGTTTAATCATTCTGAGGAGACTTCCCTGGTGGCTCAGATGGTACAGCGTCTGTCTACAATGTGAGAGACTGGGTTCGATCCCTGGGTTGGGAAGATTCTCTGTAGAAGGAAATGGCAACCCACTCCCATCCTCTTGCCCTGAAAATCCCACGGACGGAGGAGCTTGGTGCAGGCTACTGTCCGTGGGGTCGCAAGGAGTGCGGCGCGGCTGAGAGGCTTCACTTTCAGTCTGGGTCTGTGTGATTATTTTCTTTCCCTCCTACGTGGCCTGGGTAGACTGGGACTGTGACCTTGAGATCAGAGAAGTGTGTCTCACCACAGAACACGAGGTGGGCGTGCCTTAGCACGGGCTTGCCAGGGTCGCTTGGTGAAGGCAGTGTGGGTCGTCCTTCCTCGCTGAAAAGCGACCACTGTCCTGCTTCCATAATCTGTTCTTTAGAGATGAGTCACAAAGACCAGTCCACAGTCAAGGGCAGGGGTGCTGGAGGTCGAGAACTTTGACAGCCAGCTCTGCTAGGACTGGAGCCCATTCAACACGAAAAGTTTCATTTATTTACAGTAAACTGGAAACTGAAAAGTCAGGAGAAGAGGGTGGGAAAACAAAGTCACTTTCCGCTATTTTACCAGACAAGGATTTCACTGTAAGAATGATATTTTGATCAAAATGTCTTTTTAGGGAGTTTACAAGACTTGGGTAGTAAAACAGCTTCTCTATTCTCTCAAGAATCATCCAAAAGCTGTAAGGAGAATGTGAAACAAACTGTAAACTTCTAAGAAATTAGAAGAAATTAGGGACACAAATCCGCAACACATGAAGAATGACCAGATGCAGAGAGAGTGAAGTGCGGGGCAGGAGCTGTTGACAGAGACGCCCTCCCCTGCAGCTCTCAGGCAAATGTGGCAAGAGGAGAAGTCAGACCAAAGAAGACGTCAGAAAATTTCATGCACAGACATTAGAAAAGAGGTCATACAACTAGCTATCCTTTACAGATAGGAGTATTTTCAAGTAAAACCCAAGTAATGCATTTAAAACATGACCCATGGGTGTATGGCACAAACCAAAACAATACTGTAATTATCCTCCAAATAAAAAGAAATTTAAAAAAATGCTGAATATTTAGTAATGTGGCTGTGATGTTTAATTTTACATGCCAACTTGATGAGAGATGCCAAGAGACGCACGAATAACTGGTTAAACATTATTTTTGGCTGTGTCTGGGGGGCGGGGGGGTCTCGGGAAGAGACCAGCATGTGAATTGCTGCACTTAGTGAAGCAGAAGGCCCTTCAGTGTTGGTGGGCGTCATCCAAGCCGGGGAGGGAGGTTAAACACCTGCTCTGCCTGCGTGTATGATGTCTGGCCCCGACTGTCGGGCCCCTGCGTGTACGAGGTCTGGCCCCAACCATCAGCCCCTGCATGTACGAGGTCTGGCCCCGGCCGTCGGCCCCCTCGTGTACGAGGTCTGGCCCCGACTGTCGGGCCCCCGCGTGTACGAGGTCTGGTCCCAACCGTCGGGCCCCTGCGTGTACGAGGTCTGGCCCCGACCGTCGGGCCCCCTGCGTGTAGGAGGTCTGGCCCCGACCGTTGGGACCCCGCGTGTACGAGGTCTGGCCCCTACCGTCGGGCCCCTGTATGTACGAGGTCTGGCCCTGACCATCAGCCCCTGCGTGTACGAGGTCTGGCACTGACTGCCCCTGCAGTCCTGGTTCTCAGGCCTCCACACTGGACTGCACTCTACCCCGTGGACCCTCTGGCATTCCAGTCTTTGAACTACACCATTAGCTTTCCTGGGTCTCTGGCTAGAAGATAACAGGTTACACAACTTAGCCTCTATGATCATCTGAGTAAATACTTTTAAAACAGATATATGTTGTTTTTCTGGAAATGATTAATACAGTAACAAGGCACAAAATTATAATAAAAGACTAGATAACCTTATAATGAAAAAAAACACTACTTAAAGAATACCAAATGAAAAAAAGTACTTTATAATAAAGCTAAAAAGAAATAGTATATTAATATTAATAGACAGTTATACTGATATCCCTAATTAGAATAATCAACACTAAGCTATCAATTCTAAGTTAACTCCTGATTTAAAACACAGCCAATTATGAACCTACAAATGCAATTTCAGGTAAAGGCCAGGAAGATTCAAATATTAAGAAAGAAACATAAGTCCACAACAATGGCAGATCACGGGAGTGGAAAATCTATCAGGGGAAGCCGGGGGTGGAGGATGGGAGAGCTGACCACCAAAGAGCACCGGGGGGAGTCTGGAGTCATGGGCCGTGGCGGCTGGACACACAATTTCAAACATTTGTCAAAATCCACAGAAATGTACACTACAAGGAAAGAGTTCTACTGTGTATAAGTAAGTCAACCAGAAAACAACGTATAACCCTCAAGAATAGCCAAGAAATTCTGTAAGAGAAAAGTAATGAGACAGTACCTCAAAATATCACGTTACAATGATCTGAACGGCGTGGTGCAGGCCCCATGAAACCCGCTACAAAGCTCCCGAGTGAGCCCAAATGTGTATGGCACCTGCGAGCTGGAGAGTAAATCTGGAGTTTTAAACACGTGGTATTGGGTATAGCATATTGGAAGGAAATAAAAAACAGGTCCTTACCTCCTACCTTCCATCAAAATAAATTCCAGATTGACTCTACTTGGATAAGGGATATAAATCTGAAATTTAAGACTTTAAAGCCAACAGAAAAAACTGGGAGAATTATAATTATGGAATAAGAAAGACCTTCATTGGTACAACACAAAATGCAGTAGTCATAAGTGACTGTTGAAGACCTACAGGGACTCCCCTGGTGGCTCAGGGCTGGACCTCAGGATCCTGATGCAGGGGCTGGGCTCGACCCCTGGCCAGGTAACAAGGTCCTACTTGCCCCAACCAAGATCAAAGATCCTGCATGTGGCAACTAAGAACTGCTGTAGCCAAATGACTAAATTAAAAAAAAACAAACCTACATAAAAACTATACAAAGATAAAAATTTCTGCAAGTATCAATAATTTTAAAAACAAAGCTCTATACATGTAACACTGGCCACAGTAACTGCCTCTGGGGGAGAAGACTAAAGAAACTTACACTAGAAGTTTTATTATTTATATGTAGTTAACTATAAAAATGGAGAAGGCAATGGCACCCCACTCCAGTATTCTTGCCTGGAAAATCCCATGGATAGAGGAGCATGGTAGGCTTCAGTCCACGGGGTCGAGAAGAGTTGGACACAACTGAGCGACTTCACTTTCACTTTTCACTTTCATGCATTGGAGGAGGAAATGGCAACCCACTCCAGTGTTCTTGCCTGGAGAATCCCAGGGACGGAGGAGCCTGGTGGGCTGCCATCTATGGGATCGCACAGAGTCAGACATGACTGAAGCGACTTAGCAGCAGCAGCAGCAACTATAAAAATGAATTTTTTTCATTGTTTATATCTATCCACCAGGTTAAAGAACAAAAAGCTCACCATAAAAAATGTTCCTCATGAGAAACATCCAATGTAGATGACCAGTTTAGAGATAACGCGTAGCAAACAGCTCCTAGCCCCAGGCTTGCTATGTAAGAAGCCATTAAATTACGTCACTCATCACTGACTTCATACCTCACATAATTATTTTGAAATGTATCCTCCAGTCATCTGAAAATACGTCTCTTCTGCTGAGAAAACTCTGTCCCCTCTGCCTACTGAAACCATTCTTCCCAACAGGGCCATCTCAACTCCTGCCTACCCAAAAGCTCGCCTCAAACTTGTGAGCAGGTGTATCACACACACACAGAAAGAGAAAGGCAACAGAAGCTATGAGAAAGTGCAACGGCAAAATGATCAGTTTAAAAGTTATTTATTACACAAGTGTACTTAAGTCCAACATTACCAAATCCCTTTGACACATCTATTCTGGGAAGAAGTATTCGGTGAAACTTTCTAAATGATAAGGGAAATGATTAAAATAGAACAGGTATGAGCAACATTTTTAGGCAAATAATAAAGCACATGCTAAATTTGGAAGTGAAAAATAAAACACACAAACGTACAAACTACTGAAGTAGGAAACCAAAATGTTTTGTATGTTTTTTAAATACTGCTGGTATACTCACGCTGAAGGTCAAAATGTCTACATTTACACTTATGAACAGTATATAAACACCTTTTTAAGGTACCATCCTTAGAGAAATAATTTTAGAATATGTATTGGGTGTATTAATTGTGCACATTTGGTAAACATGTTCTACATATGAATGTATTCACTTATACTTAATGAAAAAAAGGAAGTTATAATTTAAACATCTTGATTTGAGAACCATGGATTTGGTAGTTTTGCTAAATTCCAACATAATGACCAAATGTGCTATCAAAAAAGCCTTTTTTGTTTTTTTAAGCCGCCTCTGAAAACTCCAGCACTGGTTTCTACGGTTAGCAGACACACGCAAACACGCAACAGAAGGCCCTCTAGAAAAGCCGCTAGCCTTCCCAAGTGGTGCTATACAATGTTTCACTGCAAACAGTGGTTTTACCACAGGCTTGGCAGTAGCTTCTGCTTAAAACATAACTTTGTACCATAGTATCAGTCAAAGGCTTTAAAACATAATTGACTTTGGCAGTACACATGAAGACCATGATGTGATGGGGGCTGCCCGTGCACATGAGGGCCTGATGAAGGGTCTGCTCTGTGTGTGTGTTTCCAGGAAGAAACCGGTGGTTTACTCAGGACGATAAAACACATTTTCCTAATTAGGTTTCAATTGTATAAATAATATAAATCAAATATTTAGAACTTGAGTCTCTACAAGAGGTGACTTTTTCTTTCTATCATCTTCCCAGCTGACGAAGTGCTGGTTCTGTATGCTGTTCTGCACGCAGGGGGAACGGTCCCCCGGCCCTGTCTCAGTCTGTACACTGTTCTGCACACAGGGGGAATGGTCCCCTGGCCCATCTTGTCTGTATACTGTTCTGCACGCAGGGGAAATGGTCCCCCCGCCCGTCTCAGTCTGTATGCTGTTCTGCACGCAGGGGAACGGTCCCCCGGCCCGTCTTGTCTGTACACTGTTCTGCACGCAGGGGGAGAGGTCCCCAGGCCCTGTCTCAGTCTGTATGCTGTTCTGCACGCAGGGGGAACAGTCCCCTGGCCCTGTCTCAGTCTGTACACTGTTCTGCACACAGGGGGAACGGTCCCCCGGCCCCGTCTCAGTCTGTACACTGTTCTGCACGCAGGGGGAGTGGTCCCCCGGCCCGTCTTGTCTGTACACTGTTCTGCACGCAGGAGGTGCGGTCCCCCGGCCCCGTCTCAGTCTGTATGCTGTTCTGCACGCAGGGGGAGTGGTCCCCCAGCCCATCTTGTCTGTGTACTGTTCTGCACGCAGGGGGCGCGGTCCCCCGGCCGGCTCAGTCCGACAGGGGCGGGGAGCGCGCGGGCCCGCCGCCGGGGCTGGGGAGGGCGCGGCCGGCCGGCTCAGTCCGACAGGGGCGGGGAGCGCGCGGGCCCGCCGGGGCCGGGGCTGGGGAGGGCGGGCGGCCCCCGGGCCCGCTCCCGGGCGTCCCGCTTGTGCTTGCGCTTGTGCCTGTGCTTGTGCTTCTTCTTCTTCTTCTTGTGCTCGTGGTGGTGGTGGTGGTGGTGGTGCTCGCCGTGCTTGGAGGACGCGGGCTCCTTGCCGAACACCGACAGCGGGGCTGCCGCGGCCGGATGCACACTCATCTCCAGAGGGGGCTGCTCTTTACCTTCAAGGTGAGAAACACTCGAATGAATTCCTGTTGGTAACAAGGAAAGGGAACTCAAAGGGAGCTGGTGGCAGGACAGAAAAGACGACGGGCTCCTCAGTGTTCATCGCGTCCGTGGAAAAAACTAGGAATGGGAGAAGTATCCAACTGAGACATCCAATCAGTTACACAAAGTTAACTTTCCAGCACTGTGACCGAGAAGTCAGTATTTCAATTCCTTGCAGTCTATACAAATTATGACATAGACCAGTGTGCTATCAAACCATCTTCTGAAAATTAACATTTAATAGTTTAAAGTACTATGAAGCAACATGACTAGACGTGTCTGTTACAGATTAAGACCAACGCTGGTCAATGGAGACACAGCTCCGTAACCGCAGCTCTGCTCTGGGCTCGGGGCTGGGAAGGGCAGCTCTACAGGCAGGTGTGGTCTCCCTGTGCTCTGCAGGCAGAGGGCTGCTCGTAAATCAACCTCAAGCGAAGCCCTGTGGTGACCTGCCTTCAGCAAGCCTGGTGGAGCCACTTTCCCACCGGCATTTGCCCACTTTGTCACTGTCACGCTTTGGTAACTTCTGCAATATTTCAAAATATTTCCATCAGTGAAAAGACTGACTTGCTGAGGGCTCAGATGGTGGTTAGCATTTTTTGACTGAGGTATGTACACTTTGAAAGATACAACCCCAGTGCACACTTAACAGACAACAGTATAATATAAACATAACTTTCAGATGAAATGCGAAAACATTCAGTATGTATTTATCCCACCTAAAAATGGAGCAAATGTCTTTGAAGGTTCTTTCTATTTCCAACTTTCTGTTGATCCGGGGATCTGTAATAGCAAATAATGTACAGAATTTCCTGCTTCCTCCAGACCGTGCAATCCTGGGGCCACACCCAGAGAATCCTCTCTCTGTGTGTTATCCTGGTTAATGGTACCACTTTACATGCAGCCAACTAAGAGAAAGGGCTTCCCTGGTAGCCCAGTGGTAAAGAATCTGCCCGCAATGCAGGAGATGCGGGTCTGATCCCTGGGCTGGGAACATCCGTTGGAGGTGGAAATGGCAACTACTCCAGGGACAGAGGAGCCTGGCGGGCTCCAGCCCATGGGGTCACAAGAGTAGGGTGCGACTTCGCAACTAAATTACCACCACCAGGAAAATAACGCCTAAATCATCTCAGAGCCTCCCCCTTGTAGATCTAGCTGGTTACCAAGTCTCATTTATTCTTACTTACCAGAATCTCTTAAATCTGCCCCGCTGTCCTGTCTGTACTAATTCAGACCACCTCATCTCGCTTGGATCAGAGTACTAACCTATTAACTGGGTTCTCTGCCTGAACTGTCTCACACTTGAATCCACACCGTACACTGCCGCAGAGCAGTGGTTCTAAACCAGGGGCATCCTTTCTCCCCAGGGCTGTCTGACAACATCTGGAGACACTTTGGTTGTCACAATTAGAGTGGGGCAGTCCCCAGCTGCAAAGCTATGCTCCTAAAAACCCTGACCGTGATTACTTGTTTAAAACCTCAGGTAGTTCTACTGACAGAACAAAATCCTTAAGACTTCAGTGCAGCAATTTCTGTTCGTATGTATATATTTATCTACTTTAATACGTATATATATATGTACACACACAGATACATGCATTTACCCAAACTAGACCAAGTGTTTCACTAAAATGGACTTTAATGCAGGAGTTTCTTTTTTTTTTAAAAACAAAAATTCTCAGAGCTAATTTTGATCCAATCCAGCCCCAAGCCATGTTTGTGTTTTTTTTTTTTTAACCAAAAGCAGAATCACCAGAGAATTTTTCTAAAGATCAACTTTTAGCTCTCAGTTTACTGACAGCTTATAATCTGAATCTTGAATTTATCTTATCTTTCACTATTCCTTTCATATGCTCTAGACTAGCCCTTTCACAACTCTGTGTATTTGTTTGTAAATGCTATTCCTAGGCTTGGAATGGCCTTCCCTTATTTCTGGCCTGACCTGCATGTCCATTTACAAAGTGTCAGGAACTACATGGGAACTGGGAAATGGTGGTGAGCTGGACCTGATCTCAGCTCTCCTGGAGCTTACAGACCAGCAAAGAGAGACAAGTGTCCCCGGGTAGTGCTAGCAGAAAGACAGAAGGCAGAGTCAAACAGCAGGGCCGCCGGAGCGAATCAGAGACACACTGCTGCAAGGAAGTTACATTTAAACTGTAATCTGAAGGAGGGGCAAGGAGAGGAAAAAAACATTTAGGTTCTTCAATAATCTAAAACAGCTCAAATGTCATTTTGGAAGATAGTTTTCAACAAACTTCCCCCAAAGAATTAGCTTCTACAACATAATACAGATGAGGAAATTAAGACCCAGAGAAAGTAAGCAACTTGTCCAAGGTGGTGCTGGGAAATCTGAGCCACAAAACCTAACATCCTGAGGGCAGGGCCCAGCTCGGGGCCACCCACCCGCCTGTCTCTGGCCCCTCCCTCGAGACGCAGCTCCTGGAGGGAGGGGCCTCACCGTTGTCTCCTAGGGCACCTCGAAGTATCCAGCATCCTCCACTTCCCCACACCTGCTCAATGAAGGAATTAGTGTCACAAATTCATGTAACTGTTGCCTTTCTTTTTAAACAGGATGTCAGGTGAACTCAGCTGACAAAATGCAACTTAAAGGCCACTGATTTTGAAGGGAGAGGAATAAGCCAACACTATTAGTTTAGAAATAGAAACAAGCTGTTACAGGCCGTTCATTAAGCTGGTACCGGCGACTGTGCTTTCTTCGTGCCGGGTACTACTCCAGCATTTCGGGAGAAGCGCGTGTGCTCACACTCCTGTCCTCAGAGATTATCCACACCGCACCAACACAAAATTACAGTTTTATATTCATGATGTTTTGAACACTAACACTAACAGTAACACAAAAAAAGGAAAGAGAGATTATAGACAGGAGCTAGTTTGGGGACCTGGTATCTTTTGAAATAACTGGTGCGCAGAAAAAGAAAAAAATTTGAGAGATATCTGATTTACAGTTAAATATGCTACTATACAATTTTAGTTTTCATTTCAAACGAACTACATAACTATATTCTCAATTCTATAAATATGGGAATACAAGTCCCTACCTAACAGAATATACACAGCCAAGTGACAGGGGAAGTAATAAAGCCTCAGATTCCTTTAACCCCTAACCATTACTTAGCCACGCTACATCAACAGACTGCAAAGCTTCCCAACTGGCAGTGTGCACTGCTTGGAGTCTGAGGTCCTTTTCTTTACTGAGAGACATTTTATCATCCAATCCTAACACCTGCCAAGCTACGTAGGTTGCAGAAAAGCCAATGATTATACCGCAAACTGCACTTCCCAGTAAAGGCAACTGCCGAGTGTACAAATGAGTGTCTTCTTTTCCCGGGGATACTATCAACCACTTCAAAAGTAAAGTCAATCTCTTGTTTGGAGGTCTTATAACCCGCATTCAAGGTATACCCACTATAAATCTTACATTTCTTGCATATCAAAACTACCAGATATCATCTCATACCAGTCAAAATGGCCATCATAAGAACACCCACCAACAATAAGCACTAGACAGGATGGGCACAGCGTGTGAGCCCTCCCACCTTGTTGATGGGAACATAGAGTGGCACATCACGATGGAAAACAGTATGAAGATTCTTTTAAAAATCTAAACATACAGCCCTCCCACTCCTGGGCACACATCCACGGAAAGCATGGTCCGAGAGGATGCGAGCGCCCCATGATCACTGCAGCCGAGACAGTGGAGCACCTCAATGTCCTGTCGGCAGAGGGACAAACACAGACGTGCACATGCACACCATGGAGCGCTGCTCAGCCACTGAAAAAAAGTCGCAATGCCGTGTGCAGCAACATGGGTGGGCCTGGAGACCGTCACACTGAGTGAAGTAAGTCAGACCGAGAAAGAGAAATCCTGTATGGTATAGCTTACTTGCAGAATCTAAAAGGGATGGTACAAAATGAACTTATTTACAAAGCAGAAACAGACTGAGAGACTTAGAGGACAAACTTCTGGCTGCTGGGGTGGGTGGGTGAGGGACAGCTGGGGACTCGGGGATGGTGAGTCGACCCTACTGGGTGTGAAGTAGAGAGCTAACAAGCATCGACTTGCGCAGCGTGGGGAACTCTGCCAGACACTGTGACAACCTGAATGGGAGAAGGGAAAAAGAACAAATACACGTATGTGCATAAGTGAGCCACTCTGTGGGCATCTGAAACCACTGCAACACTGCCAGTCAACTCTCCTCTAACATAAAGTAAAAAGTCAAAAAATCAAACAAATCTTGCACTTCTCTTGATTAGCATAAAGTCTATTAAGAAGACAATGGATTAGCTAGATCCAAGGATAAAGGTGTTAGGAACTAGGGCTTCTAGGACAAATGGCCGATTGCAGGTCTGGGATAGAATATTTACAAGATGAGCCTGAAACATCAGGTATAATCGTAGAAAGGAAGTTAAAAGTCTACTCAAAAACTTCAGAGTCAACTTAAGGGGTTCTCACCAACCAAAGTTGGAAAAATTTGAATACTGATAAAGATAATAACTTCTAATGACTAGAAGTGATTGATCACCACTGGAGGATGTTAGCCAATTTACTATTTTGAAACTGACTAAATACACAAAGAGAATCAAGTCTCTTTCTTTCCTTGGCTACATGAGCTATACCAATGGATAACAGCAGATCACCCAGCTTCACAGAAATAATCAACCTATAAATAAAACAGAAAGATGAAATCAGAATGTCACAGCCTTTCGATCCTTAATGAACTAATGGACTGACGCTTTGAACGTTATTAGTGGCTAATCTCATATGAAAACCCAACTAGACACCATACACTCCAGATGGAAGAGCATACTGCCATCCATAAACCCGAATCCAATTAAGCTTCCAGATACAACGACAAATTTAAAGGAAATATAGAGGACTCTAATATTTTACCTATACCACAGGTATACAATTAGCAAAACACAGACTTGAAAACCACAGATCAAAACCCTGGTGTTTACAACAAATACATATTATAAAGGGGGAAAAAGAAAAAAAAGATGGACTGGAAACTTCTAATTTTAAAGATGTAAAGGATGTATCTGCCAAATGCTTATATGGACAAGGATTCAAACAAAGAAAGCATTAAAAATAATGGCATTTATGAATGATGCAACTGAAATGTACACAATGACTGAATATTTAATGATACAAAAAACCTTTATATTTTAAAGTATAAGAATATTATCATGGCTATCAGTTTTTAAAGTCCTTATCTTTTACAGATACACACAGAATTGTTTATCCATAAAATATGTGAGATTTGTTTCAAAATTATTGAGAAGGGTAGAAATGGGGTGGCTATAGATTAAAGGAGACTGACCATTTTTGTAGCTAGTAAAGGTTAGAGGAGGTCCTTTATACTAGTCTGACAACTTCACAGTTCTAATAAAATCATTTTTTAAAAAGAACAAGTTACAACAAATTAGCACTATCTTTAAAAATGTTAAATGCTCATATTTTTAATTTAGAAAGTTCATTCCTAGAAACATATCCTACAAATGGGCTCATGCATAAGTGCAAAGAAATATATACAAAAATATTCATTAGAATAGAACATCAGATAAAACCTAGTATTACTCTATCATCATATTAACCTTCAGCTCTTAAGTTTTCATTTATATAGATAATATATATTTTTTGTTTCTTTTCTGAATAATTTTTACGAGGTCTAATTCAACATGGTAAGAAAATACAACTTCTCTCTCATGTGAACCCGTATAACAGTCAGATTTGAGCTTACTTTCATAATAACATCATGATGTAATAGTTATTCCACAGAATCACTATTGGAAAAAATGTCTCTCTCATCATCCCCATGATACGAATGTGCAACTCCACATGCCAATCATTTTAGGGTCTGTAAGACGCCTGAGCACTTGTCCACTCAAGGTTAGGCAACATTCATTTAAAAGCTAATGAAGGCCCCTTTAAACCACTGTGCTATTCACCTGGAACTAACAAAACACTGCAAACTGCCTAAACTCCAGTATAAACCAAAAATTAAAAAAATAAAGTCAATGACAGCACTTTTAGTGACGCAAAACATATGTCTCTACTGCAGATAGATACTTCAGGAAAAGAAGATAAAAGTAACTCACAAAACTGTAATCTGCCCATTTCAAGTTACAGACAAAGAACACAACAGATGTTCAGCTCTGTTGTTCCATCTAACATAAAATCTTTCCTAGAGGCCTCACGAGCTCACTGTGGATAAGGGTTAGCTGCAGTCAATTTAACAAATGCAAAACAAACAAAAAAGGTATTTCAGACAAACCCAATGTGGGAGCTTTCCAGCCCATGTGATGAAAGTGCTGGTAACAGTGAGTAACCTGCTAATTCCATTAAATTCATCACATTAGGTATACGTTTAAATTTAACACAAAACCTGCAGTTTCTGTTAGAAGTCTGAAGTCTGTTCTTCGGGCTCTTCAAATTAAAAAAAAATCCAAGTCTTTTTTTAGTTTCAGAAGCAAGAACTCTAGCTTTTTTACTTAAAAAAAAAAAAACAAACGGATTTCTGTACCAGGACAGTGCCTTTCTGACTGTTAGGTAACCAGCAACCCCTTCTCAGCACTGCAGGAGCTCTGCTCCTCCCTTCTGGCAGAAACCAACCCCAGGAGCTCCCCTCAGCCCCTCTTGTCACCCACCCCCCCAGCTCCCAGTGCAGCCCCAGTTGTGGGCCTGGCGGGGGAGGGGGCGCTGGGGG
>SJYQ01003743.1:57950-121393 GCA_006410935.1 Redunca redunca
CACACACACACACACACACAGACATGGCAACCAGCAGCGGAGGCCTCGGAGAGCGTGCGCGTGCACACACACACACACAGACACAGCAACCAGCAGCCTGAGGCCTCAGAGAGCGCACACAGACACACACACACACACAGAGACACAGGCAACTGGCAGCCGAGGCCTCAGAGAGCACACACACACACACACATACACACACACAAACACGGCAACCAGCAGCCTGACACCTCCGAGAGCACACACACAGAGCCGCGGCCAGCAGCCGGGGCCTCAGGCACCGCCGCGCTCTGTAGTGCTGCTTCTGTTCACAGCCTCCTGCTCCTCCCAGCTGGACCCTGAGCGCCTCAAGGCAGTAAACAGTTCCTCTCCTGTTTATATGATAAAAACATGGTTTATGTAAGCAAAAGCCATCAGCTGGCATTGGGAAGCCTGACGAATGACTTTTGGAAAAACTGTTTTAAAACTGATTTGCTTATGTATCTTGCTTTTACTCCCACTCCCTCCAAAGCCTGAAGGCTGAGTCTCTCTTCACCAGCATCACTTGTTTGCTCTACTTGGACAACAATCTTCCTTTTGTAAGAACAAGAACAGAGCAAACAGAAGACAATGTAAAACAGCCAAATTAGGTAACAATCACATCTGAACAGAATTCTTTCGTAGACCTGAGTCCAATAAGTATGACATAGTTTAAAAGACAAAATACCTTAGTCTTCTAGGTATATATAGCATCAAGTCTTCATGACTGCTTATGAATGATCGACTGTAAAAACTCATGGGGAGGATGAGAGGAGAAATAAGTTGACTATTTTATAAAATTATAAAGGTATAGATTTGATAGTTTCTAGGGAAGCTAACATTTTCCAAACTAGAATATTCCTAAAAAAGCACTGCAAGGAAGGAGTAAAAGGCTACATCATAGGTATCTTTAAACGGCCTAATGCAGCGCTGGAGCGGCAAACGGCCGAGAGGAGATACCCCAAGTCCAAGGTCAGAGACACCCCGGTAAGATGGCAGTCGCTGAGAGATGGCATCAGAGGGCAGACAGACGGAAACCACAGTCACAGACAACTAGCCAATCTGATCACACAGACCACAGCTTGTCTAACTCAATGGAACTATGAGCCATGTCCTGTAGGGCCACCCAAGATGGATGGGTCATGGTGGAGAGTTCTGACAGAATGTGGTCCACAGAGAAGAGAATGGCAAACCACTTCAGTATTCCTGCCTTGAGAACCCCATGAACAGTATGAAAAGGCAAAAAGATAGGACCCTGAAAGATGAACTCCTCAGGTCAGGAGGTGCCCAATATGCTACTGGAGATCAGTGG
Organism: Redunca redunca; assembly: GCA_006410935.1. Classification (NCBI taxonomy): domain Eukaryota; kingdom Metazoa; phylum Chordata; class Mammalia; order Artiodactyla; family Bovidae; genus Redunca; species Redunca redunca. The sequence continues at coordinate 59,281 of SJYQ01003743.1, forward strand.
AGAAGTAACTTGAGAAAGAATGAAGCAATGGAGTCAAAGCAAAAACAACACCCGGTTGTGGATGTGACTGGTGATAGAAGCAAGGTTCGATGCTGTAAAGAGCAACACTGCATAGGAACCTGGAATGTCAGGTCCACGAATCAAGGCAAATTGGAAGTGGTCAAACATGAGATGGCAAGAGTGAATGTCGACATTCTAGGAATCAGCAAACTAAAATGGACTGGAATGGGTGAATTTAACTCAGGTGACCATTATATCTACTACTCTGGGCGAGAATCCCTTAAAAGAAATGGAGCAGCCCGCATAGTCAACAAGAGTCCAAAATGCAGTGAAGTGAAGTGAAGTGAAGTGGCTCAGGCGTGCCCGTCTTTGTGACCCCATGGACAGTAGCCTGCACCAAGCTCCTCCGTGCACGGAATTTTCAAGGCAAGAAATACTGTGAGTGGGTTGCCATTTCCTTCTCCAGCACTTCTCCAAAATGCAGTACTTGGATGCCATCTCAAAAATGACAGAATTATATCTCTGTTTCTTTCTAAGGCAAATCATTCAATATCACAGTGATCCAAGTCTATGCCCTGACCAGTATCTGAAGAAGCTGAAGCTGGATGGTTCTATTAAGACCTACAAGACCTTTTAGAACTAACACCCAAAACAGATATCCTTTTCATTATAGGGGACTGCAATGCAAAAGTAGGAAGTCAAGAAACACCTGGAGTAACAGGCAAATTTGGCCTTGGAATACAAAATGAAGCAGGGCAAAGGCTCACAGCATTAAGCCAAGAGAACGCACTGGTCATAGCAAACACACTCTCCCAGCAACACAAGGGAAGACTCTACACAGGGACATCACCAGGTGGTCAACACCAAAATCAGATTGATTATATTCCTTGCAGCCGAAGACAGAGAAGCTCTATATAGTCAACAAAAACAAGAACAGGAGCTGACTGTGGCTCAGATCATCAACTCCTTATTGCCAAATTCAGACTTAAATTGAAGAAAGTAGAGAAAACCACTAGACCATTCAGGTATGACCTAAATCAAATCCCTTATAATTATACCGTGGAAGTGAGAAATAGATTTAAGGGTTGAGATCTGATAGATAGAATGCCTGATGAACTATGGATGGAGGTTCGTGACATTGTACAGGAGACAGGGATCAAGACCATCCCCATGGAAAAGAAATGCAAAAAAAGCAAAATGGCTATCTGAGGAGGCCTTACAAATAGCTGTGAAAAGAAGAGAAGTGAAAAGCAAAGGAGAAAAGCAAAGATATACCCATCTGAATGCAGAGTTCCAAACAATAACAGGAAGAAATAAGAAAGCCTTCTTCAGCGATCAGTGCAAAGAAATAGAGGAAAACAACAGAATGGGAAAGACTAGAGATCTCTTCAAGAAAATTAGAGATACCAAGGGAACATTTCATGCAAAGATGGGCTCGATAAAGGACAGACATGGTCTGGACCTAACAGAAGCAGAAGATATTAAGAAGAGGTGGCAAGAATACACAGAAGAACTGTATAAAACAGATCTTCATGACCCAGATAATCACGATGGTGTGATCACTCACCTAGGGCCAGAAATCCTGGAATGTGAAGTCAATTGGGCCTTGGAAAGCATCTCTACGAACTAAGCTAGTGGAGGTGATGGAATTCCAGTGGAGCTATTTCAAATCCTAAAAGATGATGCTGTGAAAGTGCTACACTCAATATGCCAGCAAATATGCTGGAAAACTCAGCAGTGGCCCCAGGACTGGAAAAGGTCAGTTTTCATTCCAATCCCAAAGAAAGGCAATGCCAAAGAATGCTCAGACTACCGCACAAAACTGCACTCATCTCAGTTCAGTCCAGTCACTCAGTCGTGTCCTACTCTCTGTGACCCCATGAATCGCAGCACGCCAGGCCTCCCTGTCCATCACCATCTCCCGGAGTTCACTCAGACTCATGTCCATTGAGTCCGTGATGCCATCCAGCCATCCCATCCTCTGTTGTCCCCTTCTCCTCCTGCCCCCAATCCTTCCCATCATCAGAGTCTTTTCCAATGAGTCAGCTGTTCGCATGAGGTGGCCAAAGTACTGGAGTTTCAGCTTTAGCATCATTCCTTCCAAAGAACACCCAGGACTGATCTCCTTCAGAATGGACTGGTTGGATCTCCTTGCAGTCCAAGGGACTCTCAGGAGTCTTCTCCAACACCACAGTTCAAAAGCATCAATTCTTCGGGGCTCAGCCTTCTTCACAGTCCAACTCTCACATCCATACATGACCACAGGAAAAACCACAGCCTTGACTAGACGGACCTTAGTCGGCAGAGTAATGTCTCTGCTTTTGAATATGTTATCTAGGTTGGTCATAACTTTTCTTCCAGGGAGTAAGCGTCTTTTAATGTCATGGCTGCAGTCACCATCTGCAGTGATTTTGGAGCGCCCAAAATAAAGTCTGCCACTGTTTCCACTGTTTCCCCATCTATCTCCCATGAAGTGATGGGACCGGATGCCATGATCTTCGTTTTCTGAATGTTGAGCTTTAAGCCAACTTTGAGAAAAGGAAAGATATAACCAGCTGAATGCAGGGTTCCAAAGAATAGCAAGAAGAGATAAGAAAGCCTTCTTCAGTGATCAATGCAAAGAAATAGAGGAAAATAACAGAATGGGAAAGACTAGAGATCTCTTAAAGAAAATTAGAGATACCAAGGGAACATTTCATGCAAAGATGGTCTCAATAAAGGACAGACATGGTATGGACCTAACAGAAGTAGAAGATATTAAGAAGAGGCGGCAAGAATACATAGAAGAACCGTACAAAAAAGATCTTCACGACCCAGATAATCATGATGATGTGATCACTAATCTAGAGCCAGACATCTTGGAATGTGAAGTCAAGTGGGCCTTAGAAAGCATCACTACGAAAAAACTAGTGGAGGTAATGGAATTCCAGTTGAGCTATTTCAAATCCTGAAAGAGGATGCTGTGAAAGTGCTGCACTCAATATGCCAGCATTCATCTCACACGCTAGTAAAGTAATGCTCAAAATTCTCCAAGCCAGGCTCCAGCAATACATGAACCATGAACTTCCAGATTTTCAAGCTGGATTTAGAAAAGGCAGAGGAACTAGAGATCAAATTGCCAACATCCCTGGATCATCGAAAAAGCAAGAGAATTCCAGAAAAACATCTATTTCTTCTTTATTGGCTATGCCAAAGCCTTTGACTGTGTGGATCACAACAAACTGTGGAAAATTCTGAAACAGATAGGAATACCAGGCCACCTGACCTGCCTCTTGAGAAATCTGTATGCAGGCCAGGAAGCAACAGTTAGAACTGGACATGGAACAACAGACTGGTTCCAAATAGGAAAAGGAGTATGTCAAGGCTGTATATTGTCACCCTGCTTATTTAACTTCTATGCAGAGTACATCATGAGAAACACTGGGCTAGAAGAAACACAAGCTGGAATCAAGATTGCCTGGAGAAATCTCAATAACCTCAGATATGCAGATGACACCACCCTTATGGCAGAAAGTGAAGAGGAGGTAAAAAGCCTCTTGATGAAAGTGAAAGAGGAGAGTGAAAAAGTTGGCTTAAAGCTCAACATTCAGAAAACTAAGATCATGGCATCTGGTCCCATCACTTCATGGGAGATAGATGGGGAAACAGTGGAAACAGTGGCAGACTTTATTTTTTTGGGCTCCAAAATCACTGCAGATGGTGACTGCAGCCATGAAATTAAAAGACACTTACTCCTTGGAAGGAAATTTATGACCAACCTAGTGAGTGAGTGAAGTTGGTCAGTCGTGTCTGACTCTTTGTGACCCTGTGGACTATAGCCCACCAGGCTCCTCCGTCCATGTGATTCTCCAGGCAAGAATACTGGAGTGGGTTGGCATTTCCTTCTCCAGGCCATCTTCCCAACCCTAGGACTGAACCCAGGTCTCCCGCATTCGAGGCAGACGCTTTAACCTCTGAGCCATCAGGGAAACTTGACCAACCTAGACAGTATATTAAAAGGCAGAGACATTATTTTGCCAACAAAGGTCCATCTAGTCAAGGCTATGGTTTTTCCCGTGGTCATGTATGGATGTGAGAGTTGGACTCTAAAGAAAGCTGAGGGCCGAGCAATTGATGCTTTTGAATCGTGGTGTTGGAGAAGACTCTTGAAAGTCCTTTGGACTGCAAGGAGGTCCAACCAGTCCATCCTAAAGGAGATCAGTCCTGGGTGTTCATTGGAAGGACTGATGTTGAAGCTGAAACTCCAATACTTTGGCCGCCTGGTGCGAAGAGCTGGCTCATTTCAAACGACCCTGATTCTGGGAAAGATCGAAGGCGGGAGGAGAAGGGGATGACAGAGGATGAGACGGTTGGATGGCATCACTGATTCGATGGACGTGAGTTTGGGTGGACTCTTGGGAGTCGGTGATGGAGAGGGAGGCCTGGCGTGCTGCAGTCCACAGGGCTGCAAAGAGTCAGACACGACTGAGCGACTGACCTTAACTGAGCTGAAACGGCTTAATAGGGGACAATGTTTACCCCTCCTTTCTACAATTTCAAAGTTGTATATAATAGGAGCATATTATTTTTGAAATAGCAAAACGTGTAATTTCAAAGTTTTTAAGTCAAAGCAATTTTAAGAAAGAAATATGAAGCTGGAGAAAGCAGCTGTGACTTCAGACTATACTCCAAAGTGACAGTAAATGAAACAGTATGGTGCTGGCACAAAGACAGAAATATAAATCAATGGAACAGGATAAATGTCCAGAAATAAACCCTTGCACCTACAGTCAATTAACCTATGACAAAGGAGGCCAGAATATACAATGGAGAAAAGATAGTCTTTTCAATAAGTGGTACTGAGAAAACTGGGCTCCCTATAAAAGAATGAAATTAAACCATTCTCTAATACCAAATACAACAGCAAACTCAAAATGGATTAAGGATCTAAATGTAAGACCAGATACTATAAAACTCCTCAAAGAAAATGATAGAATGATCCTAGACAGGACACTCTATGACATAAATCACAGCAATATCGTTTTGTATCCTTTCCTAGAGTAATGGAAATAAAAACAAAAATAAACAAATGGGACTTAAAAGCTTTGCACAGCAAATGAAAAGACAACCTACAGAATGGGAGAAAATATTTGCAAACTATGTGACTGACAAGGGATTAATTTCCCAAATATACAAACAGCTCACATAGATCAGTATCAAAAAGAAAAACAATTCAATTCAAAAACTGGGCATAAAATCTAAACAGACACCTATGCATAAAGACATACAGATGGCCAACAGGCACATGAAAAATGTTCAAGATCTCTAATTATTAGAGACATGTAAATAAAAACTAAAATGAGGTATCACCCCACTCCAGTCGGACTAACCATCATCAAAAGTGTACATAGATTAAATGCTAGAGAGGGTGTGGAGAAAAAAGAGCCCTCCCACAGAACTGATGAGAATATAAATTAGAACTACTATGGAGGCTCCTTAGGAAACTAAATAGAGTTACCATATGATTCAGCAATCCCACTCCTGGGCATATAGCTGGAGAAAAGCGTAATTCCAAAAGATACATGCACTCCAGTGTTCATTAGCAACACTATTTACAATGGCTAAGACATGGAAGCACCTAAATACCCAGTGACAAACGAATGGATAGAGACGTGGACTCCAGTGGACTACTGCTCAGCCATAGAAAAGAACAGAACCATGCCATCTGCAGCAACGCGGACGGCCCCAGAGATTGTCACACTGAGGGAGGCAGGCCAGAGAAAGACAAATGTACGATACGATTCATATGTGCCATATACGTACACCAATGAACTTGCTTACAGAACAGAAACAGACCCACAGACACAGAAAGCAAATCTGTAGTTACCAGAGGGGAAATGGGGGAAGGCAGAGACTAGGCACGTGGGAGGGAGGAACAGACACACTATGACACAGAAGACAGACAGCCAGCAGGGACCTACTGCGTATACAGCGCAGTGGCCAGCACTCGGCACTCTGTAATCACCCACACAATCTGTAAAAAGCGTAGACGTTTAACAGAATCACTGTGCTGCACGTCTCTGAAGCTAACAGAACACTGTGAATCAAAGACAATTCAAAAAAGTATACATGCAGCTCCCATTTGAAGAAAGAAGTCTGTTAGATAACACAGTAATGAAAAGAAAAGTCCTCAGATCTGTAGTTTTTAATGTATTTTTACATTGATAAAGACACTCTATGAAGTTTACAGATTCATCCTTAAGCAAATACCGGTAGTAACAGTGCGTTACCTGCTGCCTTCCGTGGGAGCTCCATGCTCCACTGGGGCTTCGTGGTGGGTATGCCGTCACAGCCCGCTGAGTGCTGGGGCATCAGAGCAGGTCGCGAGCTAGCTGGCCGATATTTGGAGAGCCCTAAGATGCAAAAAGGAAACCGGGGATTTATTTCTTTACTTCCCCAAAGAAGAAAACAGTCTACCTTAAAACCAGTATCAGTTCAGCAGTAAAACTCTAATAATAAAAAGAATATTATTTTTTAAAACTACTGAAGATCCCATTTGATTTAACCCTTTGTCATGGTTCCAATATACTTAAGTTTGAGAAAAATAAACATTCAAGAAAGACAGTTCACCTGACTGAACTGCTGAACATATAAGCTGGAGTCTATATTCTGGAGCAGAACCATGTCATGTCATGTTCTTTATTATTTATGTGGAACTCTGCATACAGTTAAGCATGCCTGTTCTCCCCAAAATTTATTAATAAATTCCATTACAATATTTAACTGACAGATCAAAATAATTTAGGGATTATAAAGATATCTGAAACATGAAACGTTATCATGGTAAAACATGAAGAGCACTGTCGTACCAGGATACCCAGGTTCTAATGCCGAATCATCCAAAACTAGATATGCAGTCCAGGTAGGACTGTCCTTTGTTTCTCATTCTCGTCTGTCACACGGGAAGCCTAGGGTTTGGGTCTAGCACCGAGTTGGCTGTTACTTGGGTGTGTCACTGAGGGCAAACATTTAATACATCTCTGCTTAAATCTACTTATCCATAAAATGGACAGAACAGAAAAATAATTGTTAATGATTTGATTATGATTATGAAAGCCAAAGAATTCATGATCTTTCAGTTCTCAAATATAATTAGGTTCATATTCTCTTTGATGCCAATTCTCAAATTCTACTAGTTCATCCCAGGTTACTAGATAGTAAAAAGTAATTTAGGTCTTACAAACAAAACTAAACAAAAAACCAAACAAAAAGCATACCAAGGTGGGTAAGGGAGAGCTACACAAATATAACACGTTAAAAAAACACCATTCAAACCCAAAGATCATAAAAGAGAACCACATCCAGTGTGAAGTATAATAGGATTTTCCAGTAAAAGGAACAGGAATAGTACCTGCTCCTAACAAAGAAAAACAGTCATTTTCATAAAGAAAGAAATATATCATAAACTTGAATCATGATAATCATAATTAATAACCATTTAAAATGGCAATCATAGTTAAGTGCCAAGTTACCACAATGACAATAAAACAGTATATGAAGCACAAAGCATGATGGGAAACACTGATGGATTATGTCTTTATGTATCAGTATGGGGGAGTTTCAGCAGCATAACGTTGAGTGAAAAAAAGCCAAGTCATATTGAGAATCACACAGTTTTCACATAATTCAAACACCAAAGGCAAAGTAAACATACAGATCATGTATCTGTGTGGCACACTGTACAGAAAAGCAACCAATGTTGAGGGAAAGCAGCTGAGACACCGTTTACTCACTCGCAGTGCAGACGGGTGCACAGCATCAGGAGAGAGCACAGAGAGCGGCCCAGAACGGAGAGGGCCACACAGGCTAGCGGCGGGCGGCGGGCCACCAAGACCTGCCTTATCGCTTATTATATCACACTTCACAACTACAACCAAGTTATACCAGAGGATGGAGAAGGGCACACAGGCTAGTGGCGGGCGGCGGGCCACCAAGACCTGCCTTATTGCTTATTGTATTACACTTCACAACTACAAGCAAGTTACACCAGAGCTTCATTTCTGTAAACCTGAAAATGCTGATGACATGAACTAGCTATAATCTCTTCAAAAAGCATTATGGCAAGAACATCAACAGCATGAAAATCTTCTAAAAGATAAGCACCTTACAATAAAGCTGAAATTAACCTTTTTACCAAAAATATATTTTAAGGGATTTATCCTAAGCATAATTTGACAAAAGAAGAAGCTTCTGTATGAAGACACTCAGAGAGAATTACTTGCATAAAATTAAAATCTGAAACAAATGCCTGCCCACAGGGAAATAAGGTAAATTAAAGTATATGAACTTGATACTGTCTCAGGTAATATTTTCAATAGAAAAGATTATGATGTTTGAGAGATGTATGCAAAGATCTATGACACATTACAAGGAACAAGCAGTCAAGAAAATAAAGTAGTTTGCGTTACAGGCTGCATTAGTTGTAGTCAAGGAGTTTTATATATAATTAGTTACATTATTTTTTTAAAAAAACAGCTAAGTCTAAACTTTAAAAAACAAACAAAAAACAGAAATTAAAGCTACTGGAAGGAATCTGATGAATGGATTTTTTTCAACAAACAAATCTAGAAGCCAAATATTTAAAAAGAAACAAAACAAAGTAGAAAATAAAAATAAATACTTAAAAAAATTTATTCCTCTGCTGATATGTGTTATCTGATACAGTCTAGTATTTTACACTGGCTGCCTCTAAACTTCAGAGTTATTCTCTGGACAACAAAGCAACACAGCCTCAAACAGCGGCGCCGCGAGAGCTCTCCCCACCCCCCCAGTGAACGCAGCACCCCCTCACCTGGAGTTGACGGCCTTTCAAGCATGTTTAAATGATGGGAGATGAAGGCCTGGCTATCGTGAACAGTGTCCATATCGATCTCTTCCTCGTCTTGAGAACTTGAAAACTGTAACAGAAACAAAGCAGGGGGGAAACAAGCCACTGTGTCAGCCTGCGTCTGGATTCCTGCTCTCAGGAGAAGCAGCGGGAAAGCCGCAGGATGTAGCCCCAGAACGTTTAAGAGGAAAAGTAGTCTCCTTCCCAAAAAGCATTAAGAGAAAGAGAAGGCGATGCGGCCCAGCCTCCAAAGCAGCTGGCTGGGGTGACTGGGAGTGCGCCGCGGCTGAGGCCGAGGCCTGCCCTGCGCCTGGCGAGACGCAGTGAGCGGCCAGGCTGTGCGCAGAGGACTCCTCCCCCAGACAGAGAAGAAGGCCGCGGCGGCTGGAGCGCCTCAGACGGACGCGTGCGCTCCTTTCCGGCTCAGGCTGTCCCACCTGCTCCTGCGAAGGGAAAGCCGCGGCGAGCAGCCACAGGGTAAAGAAGGCGGTGCCCTGCGCTGCTCATACAGGTGTGGCCTGCATGTCTTACTCTGAGTTTGAGTCTGACTTTATTGCTATCCTCAGTCTTCTCCAGTATCTGGCCGGGCTCTAGTGGGGACCCCAGTGGCGTGCCAGCCCTCCTCTTCACTCCCTGCTGCTGAGCTGACACATTACATGAGGCCTCCTTGGCAAGGCGAGCATCTTCCTGCGGCAATATTCAAGACCAAAGTTAGATCCCTGAAGACAAGTAGCTCATGTCACAGCTGAACACCGAGACCTACAGCAACCGTCAGATCAGAACCTGCCCGGCGCCTGGGAGTTGTCAGCAACGGGCTAGAAACGAACCTCACCCTCCCCTGTCCGCTGGTCTTTCTGGGAGGAGGAGGGAGGTATGAAACGGAACTTTTAAAGCTTTCCCCAGAGCATATACCTTTTGGTGTCATTTTCAACTCTTATCCTAAAGACTCCAAGTATGAAAGTGGATAAATCAACATATATGGACAAGAATTATAAATATATTCATTTCCACTGACTTATAAATAGTCAGATACAAAAGAGCTCTTTAACGAGACTTTTTTTTCCCTATGAAAAGATGTGTCTTACTTTTTCATAACCCAAACTCTAGGATACATTTTAAATTTACAAAAATAAGTATGATTGTATTTCAGAAAATCTAGGTGAATAATTTCTTTTAAATGACTAACTAGCATAAAGAGAAATTTAAGTTTTAAAGTGTGAAAACCCCAGTAGGGTATTGCCAGGCAAGTAATCTGGTCTGAATGTTGGTGAAAAATGGAGCCTGAAGCCCTGGGGATGCTGCGTCACCAATGAACCGGAGGCTCCTGGAAAACTCTAAATCACAGTGAGATAACTGATATGGGTCTGAAGGTCTTTCTACAGTAGTCTCGTAATTTCACAGTGCATAGTTGGGAATAAAAGTTTTTGGAAAAGCAAACACACATATATATACATAAACTAAAAAACACATAATGCATTTCTCCTCCTCCAATCAGCAGATTACATGTTCACTGGACCACTCATTATTATCTACTTATTTACTAATGATTCAATAAGCAGTTGTCAGGCACTTCTCATATGTTTAGAATGATGCTATTAATGCAAAGTAGCAAAAAAAGAGAAAAGTCAAGGTCCTGTGTTCAAAACAGCCTGCCACGACAGTGTACAGACAAGTTCGGTTAACACGTAATTGGTTAAATGTTCAATTTTATACTACTCAAAGGAGACCCTTTGTGCTCAAGCACAGAAAGTCACTGTCGTCACAAGAGCAGTGAGCGGCCTGGCGTCACAGCATCCGCACGCTGCCGCCAGCAGCCGCCAGCAGCGCCTCAGAAGCTGCCAAGTGCTAAGACAGTGTCAGCCAGCACTGTTAAAATGGTGCGAGAAGCTGTGAGTGGCTCTAAAATCCTCTAGTTCTACAGAAACAACTCTCTTCTCTGGAGCTCTAAATAATAAACTATTGCTACTTTTTCCACATCGCGTGTGCTTCTTACAGGGTTCTGGAATCCCGCTAGCTGCGCGTGGCTGCTTGGGTTCACTGCAGCTTCTTGGTTGCCTGCTATGGCCTCTGGAATGATGGTTGGATTCAAGACAGCTTTTTTCTCTTTCAAATTAAGGACCAAGCCAAGTTCTGGCAAGGGTAAGCAGGAAGGTCTACTGAGGCCAAAAAGCGTGAAGTACAAGTCCACAGCCCCACACCGCAGCCTCCAGTCGTGTGAAGTGCCTAGGAAGTAATCAACAGCAATAACAAAAGGTCAGCGTGCGCATCTACCCACACGTTCCGACGTCCAGAACCTGTACAGATGCAAGGGAAGAGAGGGGCCGCCTACTGACGAAGGCCCCAGCGGCAAGGCCCTACTGTAAGGAGGCTTCCTACCGTAGCATCAGGCACCTACACACTGTCGCAAAACCATAAATGCTCTAAGGGAACACTGAACTTTACAACTGAAAAAACCTAGTTCTGACTCTTTGTGACCCCATGGACTGTAGCTCACCAGGCTCCTACCCACCATATTTAAGGTCTGAAAGCAATGCATCTGAGCACTAGGGTCTGCTTCCAGGAGGAGCCCTCCTGAGGCTGCTCCTCAGGAGCACTGATGGTGCGCCATCCTCCTGACACACTCTTAAAGAAGAAAGTCAGACAAGGTGAACAGGGAACGGATGAATGTGGAGCAGTTAGCCAAGGAGGAGGAATTAAAAGGGAGATTTAAAACCAGAAAAAAAAACCACACTACTTTTGGAGTATTAGACTTATACTGGGCTTTCCTGGTGGCTCAGATGATACAGAATCTGCCTGCAATTCAGGAGACCTGGGTTGGATCCCTGGGTCGGGAAGATCCCCTGGAGAAGGGAACGGCAACCCACCCTAGTATTCTGGCCTGGAGAACCCCGTGGACAGAGGAGCCTGGTGAGCTGCAGTCCACGGGGCCACAAAGAGTCGGAACTGGCCCACACCCACTCACTCTCTGTTCCCCTTGCCCGATTTTCTTCTTTAGTAGCATGTTAGGAAGATGGCACACCAAGAACCTTCATGAACCCTACTGAACCCTATACTGGAAACGAATTCTAATGCTCAAATTTACTACTTTCAGATTTTAAATTTCGTAAGAAACCCTACAACTATTTGAAACAACACAATTCTAACCTTAGGTTTATTGAAGAAGTGTTTGTTCAATACCTACATATCTGTGCTCTTCTACTAGAAATGTGTTTAAAAAAACACAAAAAACAAAAAGCAGCAAACCACAGGGACGGCCACAGGCTGGTAATGGAGAAGGGGACATGCACTGGCTAGAGGAAAACCGCCTCTACAGAAACCCAGCCCAAGGCGCCTGAGAGACTGCTCAGCTTCTCTGATGAGCATCCGTGTTTTCACCTCCGAAATCAGGGTTGTGGTCTCAGAGTGTACCTCACCCCACAGCAATGGCAGACCAGAGCATGGGAATGCCAGAACTCTTCCCACTTGCCTTTCAGTCCCCCAGTGGGACATTCCAGGTAGACACTGCCACCACACAGAACTGCCAAGATGAGATTATCACCTAGGGTTAGATAATGACTATGGTTCTAGCCAGAATTTAAAATGACCTAGAGAATTTAAAACGGGTGAGAAGAAATCTTCTTCTAGACAAGAAAAATAAACCATATAAATAATTTTGGCCAAGAACTAGGGTTTCAGAAGACTACTACAATGTTTTAAAAAAGAGGAACAAAAAGGAAAGACATTGCTACATTCAGGACAGTTAACAATATTAAGTTTTGTGGTTTTCAACAACAAATATAAGTAAATAAATTGCAATCAAGTAATGATTTTGATGAGATATACTCTAAAATTAGACCCTGGGTCAGGAAGATTCCCTGGAGAAGGAAATGGCAACCCACTGCAGTATTCTTGCCTGGAAAATCCCATGGAAAGAGGAGCCTGGCGGGCTCTAGTCTGTGAGATGGCAGAAGAGTTGGACATGATTTAGCAACTAAACAGCAACAGTAACAGGTAAGTCACTGTCATGTTAACTGCCTGCAAGCAAAACCCACATGGGTGTGTATTTTCAGTTGTCACAGGAGTTACAACTTACAGAGTCATACTGTATACACTACTCTGTATTAGGCACTGTGCACGCCGGGAAACAACTGTCAGTCTTCCTTGAGACAGCTTCAGCTTCGCCCCTGCGGTGAGGTAACAACCGATGCGCAGCAGCGCTGGAAGCAGAGGCAGCAGCACGCGCTGAGAGGCGTTAGAGAAATCAGAAACGGGACAGTGCAGAGCGACGGCGAGGACTTTACACTAGGAATCCATCTCCTTCTCCGGAACATCCATACCTGGGCACTTTAAGGGACTGAAATTGCCCCACGCTTTGGGGCCCTCGTTACTCTCCTCCTCGATGTTTTTCACACATGGAAAGGTTCCCCAGAGGACAGGGATTGGATTCCTGGGCCTTCATCACAGAGGCTGGAGACTCAGCCCTCTAAAGAATGGAATGAAGGCGGCCGAAAAAGCAAGCCCTCCATGTCTACCACTCAGGGGCAGAGCAGGAAAAGACGTCCATCTCAGACACTCTGTCAGTAAAGAAACCAGGATGGCTTAGGGTGCATTTACAACTGGAATAAGACTAAACCTTGAAGGTGCATATTGCCCAATTATGTCGACTGCAAATGATGATTCTGGAATCTTTATATACTGTAGATGATGTCGAAACCAGTCATGCAACTGAGTATGAACTCTTAAAAAGTTTTTTTTAAAGAAGCATTATCTCAGTTTTAAAAAGCAGGTAGCAAATGTATATTCTGGTGAGCGGGGGCGTCCTGTTTCCTGAGGGTCAGCTAAGGACCATGAGACGGCGCAGGACATGAAGGCTGCTGAGAGTCCCCAGCCCCTAGAGTAGGCGTGCTGTTACTTTTTCTGGGTGGGCTTTGGGTCTGGGTTGGTAAAGGTTTCGGCAGGCCTTCAATCTGCATGGAGGAAGCAGCACTGCTCTATTCTTACGGGAGGACCTGCCTGGGCTGTTTCTCCCTCCTCAAACACCTGAGTTATAAATCTTACAACTTAAGGCTGATAGGATGGAGCTAAAAAATAAGCAGTGCTTCTGATAAAACTGTAAAACAGGAAGGAATGGGAACACTGTATTTCAGACCATGGAATAAAATCTCAGGGTGGCTGTCACTTCGCAGTGGCAGTGAGTGGCAGAGTCAGAAAAGATGGACGGGGAGCTCAGGACAGAGCTGGCCACACGGCATCGTGCTCGCGGAGCCTGCCCTCACATGTTTTAAGCTTCTGTCATCAGCACGGAACGACGAGCTCACTGCGAAACGTCCCCAGGGCTTCGCTGGTGTCGAGTGGTTAGGACTTGGAGTTTCCACTGCAGCGCCATGGGCTCAGTCCCTTGTCAGGGAATCACGAGTTCACTAGCGTGACCAAGGAAAAGAAAAATGTCCTGAAAACGGTGTCTTGATCAGCTTTAAAAGCAATCCCCTCAGAGAATGAAGGCATGACCTTTTCTGAGATCAGACTTGTGATCCGAGGGATTTGTCTTCAGGTGCTCTCTGGTTTGAGCAGAGACCATGTGCCCTGAGCACTGCCTCTCTGGCTCAGGCAGGCAGGGTGGGCCACAAAGCATAACCGCGAATGAGAATACGAGGGCAGCGCTGCTACCTGAGGGAAGAACCAAGAATCAAGGCAGGGGGAGGTGCATGAGCATTCCTTGCCATCTAAGTGACTGAGTTGGGAGGGGTGGCTGGCAGATTAAATAACAGTCTTCAGAGGCTGCAACTGAGTAGGAACCAGGACCTCTCTCAGGCAATCCTCTAATCAGCCTTCCCTGTCCAATGCCCAGTGTTCTCCAAAAACATTAAGAAGAAAAAAACAAAGGCCTTCTCAATTATTTGAGCCATTCCCACTGTTCATATTGTTCTGTTCCCATTTATTTATGCCTCTGAAGAACAAGAGTAAAAAACTGCTTATGCCGACGGCTTTACTGATCTGTTCTGTTTAGATTATTAGCACAGAGAATTCCAAACCAAAGCAGCAACTGTGCTTTATTCTGAACACTAGCAATAATAAACGCCAAACATCAATCAGAGCTCGGATTTGTATAACCACAATCTTCCAACGGAGTTCAAATGTTTTAAGAGACTGTCCCGTTAATCTTAAACACACACACACTTTGCCCATGAAGCCTTCCCTGAGAAGTGGTGTGTGCCTTCTGCGTGCTTCACCATGACTGTCTGTCAAGCTGCACTCCCAATCACGGAACCCTGCATTCTTGGCAAGAATACACTCGACACAGTACAGTTCATGTCGCCTGCTGCTGCTGCTGCTAAGCCACTTCAGTCGTGTCCGACTCTGTGCGACCCCACAGACGGCAGCCCACCAGGCCCCCTGGTCCCTGGGATTCTCCAGGCAAGAACACTGGAGTGGGGTGCCATTTCCTTCTCCAGTCCATGAAAATGAAAAGTGAAGTTGCTCAGTCGTGTCCGACTCTTTGCGACCCCATGGACTGCAGCCTACCAGGCTCTTCCGTCCATGGGATTTTCCAGGCAAGAGTACTGGAGTGGGTTGTAATGTCACATTTTAACTGCAGAATGATCCTTTACAAGTTCATGAATTGTGTGCTCATTTCTTGGATCTAAATGACAGTAATCATGACATCCTTTTAGGTCACCACAAACGGCAAGATACAGAACATCATGTAAACCCCAGCAATCATTCTTCTAGGTACCAGGGAAAACATGAGAATAATAATTTGCAATAATGATATAAACTGGGTTATGTGCTATTTTGTAAAGATTTTGAGGACAAGGGCCATTTTATTTTCAATTTTATTATATTTCAATGAAATATCTACTATGGTGCCTTTACTTGGGGGTATTGTACTATGATTATGAAACTCAGGGACACAAGTCATACAACTGCTTAACATTTCAATGTTAGTAAATTAAATAATTTTTGAAAAAGAATCAGAACTTGTTATTTAGGTGGGATTCAGTGAAGTAGTCACTAATGAGACAGGCAGGCAAGTTATCTTCCAATACTTCAGAGAGAAGGTAAAGCGGCGTATTTATTACAACGAATGCCCGCTGCTCCCTCACCATCTGTCTGCAGCAACTTCTCTCTAAGCCAAACACTTTCAGTCTAGCTTTAGACTGAATTTTAAATCAAAACCAGTATTATAATGTCAACATATTGGAGACATAAGGCAAATTTTCTTTACATATATATTATAGTTACAATTCAGTCCTACAGGAAAAGATTAGTGATTCAATTAAACAAAAACGTCAAAGAATATGAACAATTTACAAAACAGAAACTACAGATAGCTCACAGGTATTAGAAGTACTCAACATAGTATCATTAGTATGTTAGCGTAACAACCTTTTTGAGCACTTCATATGAACTAGTTACTGCATTTTACAAATAATAACTCATTTAATTTTCAGTTTGCAGAAGCACCTCTATTTTAAAATGAGAAATTCATGGGCTTAGACAAGTCACACCGAGAGCAAGTCATTCAGCTGAGGTTTAATCCTCAGCAAACTGGCTTCAGAGCTCGTGTCTGGGCACACTGACCGCCCCCTGACTGCACTCAGGTACGTAAGCTAAAACCCTGACGATGAGACGCTGTGGTCTGCACGGTGCAGAGAAATGACACTATATACCGCCCTGAAAAGGCTGCTTGAGGAACTGGGGACCTCTGGGAAAGGCCACTAGGAGGACTAGCGAAAAGAGAAAGAAGACTTATTTTTCAACCCTCTGTAACCTTCTGAAATAAAAATAACAGTAATACTGTGCAAGTTCATGCTTATAGCTCTTTACACATTTGAGACACTTCCACTAAATTAGTATTTTCGTTTCCTCAACTACCCTGTGGGGCAAAGTGTATGGTATGCCCTTAGCAAATGTTATCACAGCCACCATTGTGAAGGTAAGTACGGTAAGTAGTCTCCTTAAAAAAAATAAAATGAAAAAACTCCAATAATAAAAAGCTTTTTTAAAAGCCACTGCTCTCTTACCAGAATTCATAAGTTTCCAAAGTTGATCTACCAAAGCTTCATTGCATAAGGGAGACTCCATACTCTTAGTAAAGGGTGGGTTTTTAGTCAACATATTTAGAATTTTATGTCTGAAAGATAAACAAAAATTAAATTTTTGCTAACCGTGAAATAAAAACATTGAAAACTACCTCAAGTTTCTCCATCTTATTTTACCACCTTTCTTCTTAGACTAACATCTTTCTCAAACATTTAAAAGTAATTCAACAGCTTGAAGTTTTTTTCTACATACAGTTACCACTGCAGAGATAAACTCACTTTTCTTTAACACGTGAATTAAGTTAAACATACATATGATTAGAAGGGGAAATATATAATAATACATATGATATACATAACCACCACTTGCTTAACACACATTTAATTAACCATTTACAAAGCATAACACTGAATGCTATCCATACTGTGGCAAAAGATGACACAGTCTCTGTCTTCTTAAAATTTATGTTCCCATGGGGGAGACAGCAGGTTAAAAAAAATTAAACCATAAAATTAACATTTATATACATGAGTAGTATGTATATACCTGGGTAAAGGGACAACTGTAGGATTTTATGGACAATTATTACTTGATGAACCTAACCTAAACCAGGGAATCAAGAAAGTATCCTTATAGAAATGATGTTCAACTTAGCTATAAAGCATAAAGGGGTAATTACAAGTAATTAGTTTCTTTTCCTCCAAATTTTAAGGTTTTAGCCCCCAAATTCTGTAGAGCTTTATCTAACTCTAGTGATCTATCTAAATCAGTAACCCTGATATATATAATAACATAGAATTTTTAACATTAAAAGAGAGAAATTTTAAAAATCTGTATTTTTTAAAAGAATCAGTTCTTATTAAAGGCCATTTTACTATTAGGAGTTTAAAAAATCAACCGAAAGCCATAAAAATAAAATGCTGTATTTGAGGCAGGAGAGATGAATGTCACTGATGTTGAGAGACAGAAACAGCAGAAATAGGAAAGTCTGCCTGTCTTTAAGACTGAGAGCCCTGCCCCATTAACAGCAGGACACAGCCGTTCTATATGATGGTTATTCTGTGAGTGTGAATAGTAGGACAGATTGGAGGCTGTCAGAGGCAGGGGGTGGGGGGTGACACGGGTGAATGGGGTCAAAGGGTACAAATCCCCACTTATCTTATAAAATAAGTCATGGGGGATAATGTATAGCATGGCGGCTGCAGTTAGTAACAACTGTGTTGCATATTTATATTTGAAAGATGCTAAGAGAACAGATCTTGAAAGTTCCTATAAGAAAAAACACTTGTAATTATGTATGGTAATAGACGGTAACCAAACTTATGATGGTGATCATTTTTCAAAATACACAAATAAGAGAATCAATATGCTATGCGCCTGAAACTGTCAATTATACCTCAAAAGAGACAGACAGGAAGGGAGGGAGGAAAGAGAAGGTAACGATGACATAAAAAGGACGAAGTTTCTATTCAAAGTATAAAAACCAGAGGGGGGAAAACCCACAAAAAATACAGCGACTGATGTCCCAAGACACCAAATAGCACACGTACAGTGCTGCTAATGTGGTAACACTCCTATCCTGTAATCGTTCACTGCCATTAAAGCTTTTTAAAGATGCGCTGAACTTTTTAAACTGTAACTATGAGCTAGATGATATGAAGTAAAGCCTAAGAGGTTCCCTATTGGTGATATAAATAAACCATATTGATTATGAAGTAAACATGTCAAATATAATCACGAATATATCTTTAAATAGATTTTCAGTTCACAGTATAAATAAGTGTTCTTGAAACTTGAATATTAAAAGCTCCACATTTCAAAAGCAATCTGATTGTATAGTATCTAATTTAGAAATACAACTTCAAATATTATATAAAATGGTCTTCAAAACGCAGTTTTGAGATCTCAGAAGTATGTGCCTTAATGTTAGTTCTTGATGTGACTTGAAAACATAAATGAACACATGATAAGCTACGTTTATAATTTCTGTCCCTACTTGCTATCAGCAGCATCTTATAAACTTTCAAATGCATGAGCTCTACCAGAGAACAGACGAGGCTGGCTTCCTGCCGACTCTCTTTCATGTGAGCATGCACTTCAGAACAGGTGATGATGGGAGTTTTGTCCACATCACCCTGACCCTTCATATATGTATCAATCCAAGGGCAAATTACTTAAAATACAATTCAGATCACAAATCAAGAACCATGAAATAAAAACAGCAAAACTGTACAAAGAATATTTTTTAATAAGCACTGCTTAAAAGACTGAAATACACAGGTGACTTAACCAGGAACCTACTACAACTAACCCGAAAGACAACTGCTGCCCAAAGATTTCTCCATTAGGAGCTGAAACCGCCTAGGCATGCCTCACACCCAGACGTCTTTCAGTGAGGCTAAAAGGCAGAGTGCATGTGTGTGCCTTTTCAGAAGAAAATGCCTGCCAGACGATGTGCAGACTTAAGCAAGATGATGCTTCTGGGTCTATGTTCCTGTTTCTAGTTGCAACGGCTAAAATCTAAATTATTTTCCAGCTTTCAAATTTCACTTATGAAATTGAATTATTATAACAAAAGAACACAAATTTGAGTCTATTAGGTATAAAGAAAGGAAGATAGAAATAGTGAAAAGTTTTAATCCTGCTCAAATACACTATAAATATCCTACTTTGCAAAAGCAGCAGAAATGAACAAAATGAAGAGAATACAAAAATGAAAACAGTTACTAAGTCAGGACTGGAATTTTAATTTCCTTTTTTCTAAATTTTTAACAATGCTGTATTACATTTTTTGATCCTAAATCCATTTATTAAAAATTAGGATTTTATTTGAGCAAGAAAAGGAACAAATGGGATATACCAAAACAGTGCTCTTATTCACTTTTAAGATAGAGTGTATCAATTGATAAAGAGGTTTTATGATTTTTTGATACATAAGGGATTCCCCATGTGTATTAAAAAGGGTTACATAAGCTTTTCTTTAAATTACAACAGAAATCATGTGTAAAATTCAGGGAATTAACTTAATATATCTTTTAAAGTATCTTTCCAAAGGCAAGCCAAATAAAAAACGACATGAGGACCAGGATAAGGTACTCCTATATTTTCAAAAACTAAGATTTAACTCCATGTATAAGTTTCTGAAATCACTTACTTCATGATTTATAAAAACAAAATATTATAGCACAAAAAAACTAACCTTACATAGGGTACAGGGTCATTCTGAATCATGTTAAGTAGCCACTGCAATTCTTCGTAACTCCTGTCCACTGAAAATAAAAATAGGGAAATGTATCTGGTGTTAATTATAACAAATTAAACTGAACTATGAGCCCACACTTGGAGCCCACACTTGACATCCAGGGCTCCGCCTTAGCCAGGTTTCTAACTAGGAATGAAGGGCGTAGGCAGTTTCTTACACCTTTACTGCAACAGGCTGCTTTGCAAATTTCACAAGTGTTGTGCTATCTATGCAGTCAAAACATAAAAAACAGCACCAAGAGTGTATTTTCCACTTAAGCTCAAATCAATGGCAAATACAACATAAAAGAAAAGCGTAATTTATTAGAGTCCTAAGTCAGAGATGACCAACTCTAAATGGAAATGTGTTTAAATAGAAGTGTGTTTCTAGGTGCTCAGATCAAATTAGAGCTTTGCTGTTCAACGGTGTCTCAGTTGAGGCACACAGTGGACTGCTGCGGCCCAAGTGGCTTCCTCCATTTAAGAGCAGCCTAACTTTCCGCACAGCATGAAAGCAGCTGTAAAGCCAGCACTGTGAGCGGCTGGCGTGCGGGGTCCACCAGCTGTCTCCACCTGCCTCTTACAGAGCGTCATAGTTACGATTTGAACCTTATTTTCAGATCTAATTTCTAATGTTCTCCATTCTTTTCCTCTTCTAGTGAGCTGGATTCATGGTACACCTTTAAACATCTTTCAATTAAATCATACTTACCAATTTAGCATTCTTTTGGAAATCACAATATTAACATTCTACTTGACTTCAGGTAGTACTAATTAATGAAAACTTCCTCTTTATGAGACAATGAACATTATCTGAATACCTTGGCTGGGAATAATGGCCCACTTAGTGAATCTCAAAATTTCCAGATTTCACAAATTGGTAAAAGTCAAAATAAAACTGAAAACTGACATAGGATTAAATTTTTTTCTTGCTAAGAAATATATAAAAAAACATTATTTTTACCAGCACTCTTTGAGAGAAAGGAAATTTTAACCCTGGACAAAAAGGAAGGACAAATGACAGCCCTGTTAAACTGGGGCCAACATGTGTAAGACACATTCTATACTGTTCTTACCCGTTATGACATGTGTAAGACACACTCTATACTGTTCTTACCCGTTATGACACGTGTAAGACACACACTATACTGTTCTTACCCGTTATGACATGTGTAAGACTCACACTATACTGTTCTTACCCGTTATGACATGTGTACGACACACACTATACTGTTCTTACCCTTTATGACATGTGTACGGCACACACTATACTGTTCTTACCCGTTATGACATGTGTACGACACACACTATACTGTTCTTACCCGTTATGACATGTGCACGACACACACTATACTGTTCTTACCGTTATGACATGTGTAAGGCACACACTATACTGTTCTTACCCGTTATGACATGTGTACGACACACACTATACTGTTCTTACCGTTATGACATGTGTAAGACACACTCTATACTGTTCTTACCCGTTATGACATGTGTACCGTTATGACATGTGTACGACACACACTATACTGTTCTTACCCGTTATGACATGTGTACGACACACTCTATACTGTTCTTACCCGTTATGACATGTGTACGACACACACTATACTGTTCTTACCGTTATGACATGTGTAAGACACACTCTATACTGTTCTTACCCATTATGACATGTGCACGACACACACTATACTGTTCTTACCGTTATAATTTCTTCTGAGAAGCAGCATCCCTACTGAAATTTACACCAAAATGTAAGGATTTGCCTATATTTTCTTCTACTTAATATGTAAACTTTAAGCGATCCTCTCTTTCAGTTAGGTAAGAAATGACCATGGCTTCTTTGTTCCCCGCATTTCAGTACACTCTGGAACTCTAGATTTATATATTTCTTATATTTGCATATTATTTTTTAAGAACTATGTTTTGAAATCTGCACTGAATTTTACATGTTCGCAAGTATTTAAGCTTAGCTCTTTAGTTTACAGGCACAGATGCCTGGCATTTCACTGGCATTTCACATCACACTTTCACCAATCTCGAGTTATTATTTTGGTTCACCTCCAGAGCAGCTGAAAATTATCTCGGGAAAAAATTTTTTCAGCACTCCATGGCAAACAGAACTTCCCAGCCAGGGGTCAAACCTGTGCCCCTGCACTGAAAGTGTGAATGGGGACCACTGGACCACTGACGCAGCCCAGGGATTCTGTTTCTAAAAATATTACATATAGGAAATGGTCTTCTAGGTCTTCAGGATACATGAACAACAATTTAGCAAAGCAG
This sequence comes from Redunca redunca, assembly GCA_006410935.1. Classification (NCBI taxonomy): domain Eukaryota; kingdom Metazoa; phylum Chordata; class Mammalia; order Artiodactyla; family Bovidae; genus Redunca; species Redunca redunca. Next base: position 81,695 of record SJYQ01003743.1, read on the forward strand.
AGAATCTTAGATCATAACTTTCCCTAAACATTATGTTGGCCTGTGCTCACTGTCTTTTGAATTCTTCATACTCTGAAGAATTTATAGGCTACATTATTCTTTTACCTTGTACAATAAACGGGTTCTGACACTTCTAGGAATAGTTAGAAATTGACAGACTTTTCCTTAATCTTAAAATTTTAAATCTCATCAGATTCTAGCTTAGGTCAGTCTCATTTACACTCTTTCTAAGTACCCTATCATTTCCTGGATAACAGGATGTAACATACCCTTATTATTTCCTTCCGCCCATTATTCTCCATGACAACTGTAAGCGATTCCCATCTCCTCAAGGGCCCCCTCCGCATTTCTGACAATGTTCTGAGTGTGTAGTGCTCCCTTATTCACTTTTTCCTTCTTTTTTTTTCAGCTTCACAAAGCCTTCTTTACCCACCTCCTGAAGTCCCCACTTAATACCTATTCCCCCTCAGTACTTATTTACTGGCTGTGCTGGGTCCCCACTGTGGCATGTAAGATCCAGCTTGCTGAGCAGGGGTGGAAGCCAGGCCCCTGCGCTAGGAGCACAGGGTCTCAGCCTCTGGGCTATGGGGGAAGTACCCGACTGTTAGCTTTTCCTCAACTTTTGCAGAGAAAACTTCTGACAGGTACAAACTGTTTTCTTGAATCCTTATATAATTAGAAATTTCTTCCAAGATATCTTGAAATGACATGTTGATTAAGGCTACAGAATGATGCACAGACTTTTCAGAAAGACCAAAAGTATCTATCTATAATTTTATTCTTTTCTCCCATTTACAAATTCTTATATGAATTCTACATTTACCAAAACTTCTAAATCAGTGAGTTAATTAAAAATCAAGATATCTGTATGCACATACTATGAAAATCCGAATGACTAAACAGTAAATGGTAAACAATCCTTTCTAAAATGAGATAAGCATATATTTCTGAAGCATTACCTTTAGTGTAATCAACCACCGCTTCCAAAGCTGCTATTCTGATGTCCACAAAGTGGCCATACTCTGCGTAAGATTTAAAGAGAGATGGGTCGCTGGGCACATGCCCGTTCTTCTGAAGCACTCGTATGGCTCTCAGGCAACTAGGAGAACAGTGTTTACAGTTACACACTTCTGTTAAAGTATTTTCAATTAAACCTATTTCCTAGGAATTTAAAATAATCTGTAACAATAAACTGAAAAGTTGATGTAATCTGAATTCTCTTTTTAATTTCTTAACACTCAGCTTTTATAATCACCCTAAAAAAACTCTACCTTGTAGCTCAGTTGGCAAAGAATCTGTCTGCAGTGCAGGAGACCTGGGTCTGATCCCTGGGTTGGGAAGATCCCCTGGAGAAGGTAATGGCAACCCACTCCAGTATCCTTGCCTGGAAACTCTCATGGACAGAGGAGCCTGGTGGGCTGCAGTCCATGGGGTCGCAAAGAGTTGGGCACGACTGAGCAACTAATACTTACTAACACTTAAAAAACTCTATTAAAACAAAACACATTTCAAAACTTTGGAAATCCAATTTCAGGCATCATTATAACAGGAACACACTACAGCAAAATGCATTTAGCATAAAATGTAACTTAGATAAAGTGCTCTTTCTAAAAGTTTTAGTGATACAAACATAGCTTATTCACTAACATATATGGAAAGCTAAGACTATTTATATTGCTGAATCGGTAAATCAACAAAATTTTTTTTAGCAAACTCCTAATGAAATAGATAAAACCTGTTGATAGTCATGTTACAAAAAATTTGAGAGAAGCAAAACATCTTAAAAGAAGCCTAACAATAGAGGGAGGTTTAAACTATATCCATTGGGATAAAAGCTTATGCAGATATCAAATATAATCCTTATGAATAATTTCTGATGACATGAGGAAATGTTCATGACATAAGTAGAATATGAAAATTATATATATATGTCAAAAATTAAAAATTGATATAGTTATCACAGGAAAAAATTTAGAAGACCTTCTCCAAAAGAGTAATAATTTACCCATGGATGGTAGACTCATATAAGATATTTTTTTCTCTATTTTTATGAAAATAAATTTCTCTAATAATTACAAAAGCAAGTAACTTTAAGAAGCAAATATGAAGAATCATTATACCTGACAGTGATGGTATGCCTGTAACTTGGAAGAAGTTTTTCCATATTCAAAAACCTAGTGATTTCTTCAAGAATGAGTCGCACGTCTGGATTTAAGTTATCCAAAGTTCGGACTTCATTGTTCACGCTGACTGCAGGCGTAACCGAGTTGGCAAGGGCATCAATCATCTCTGCGCGATAGTAGTTGTCTGAAAACTGAGCCAAGGAACAGTTACGAGATGACGATAAACTTACACTTCTCTCCAAAAGTGAATGAAATAAAATATAGTACCTTTAAATCACAATTTATCTGAAAAGACAAGCAAGTTTTCAGGTAAGTATTCAACACTGTCCTTTGGCATTAGAGTCACACACTGGAAAAAACAGTGAAAGAGACTTAATAGTAACATACTAGCTACTAGGACATGGAACAGCAGACTGGCTCCAAATAGGAAGAGCAGCATGTCAAGGCTGTCTATTGTCACCCTGCTTATTTAACTTCTATGCAGAGTACATCATGAGAAATGCTGGGCTGGATGAAGCACAAGCTGGAATCAAGATTGCCAGGAGAAATATCAATAACCTCAGATATGCAGATGACCACCCTTATGGCAGAAAGTGAAGAGGAGCTAAAAATCCTCTTGATGAAAGTGAAAGAGGAGAGTGAAAAAGTTGGCTTAAAGCTCAACATTCAGAAAACGAAGATCATGGCATCCAGTCCCATCACTTCATGGGAAATAGATGGGGAAACAGTGGCAGACTTTATTTTTTTGGGCTCCAAAATCACTGCAGATGGTGACTGCAGCCAGGAAATTAAAAGACGCTTACTCCCTGAAAGGAAAGTTATGACCAACCTAGACAGCATATTCAAAAGCAGAGACATTACTTTGCCGACTAAGGTCCGTCTAGTCAAGGCTATGGTTTTTCCAGTGGTCATGTATGGATGTGAGAGTTGGACTGTGAAGAAGGCTGAGCCCCAACGAATTGATGATTTAAACTGTGGTGTTGGAAAAGACTCTTGAGAGTCCCTTGGACTGTAAGGAGATCCAACCGGTCCATTCTGAAGGAGATGAGCCCGGGGTGTTCACTGGAAGGAATGATGTTGAAGCTGAAACTCTAATACTTTGGCCACCTCATGCAAAGAGTTGACTCACTGGAAAAGACTGATGCTGGGAGGGACTGGGGGCAGGAGGAAAAGGGGACGACAGAGGATGAGATGGCTGGATAGCATCACCAACTCGATGGACATGGGTTTGGGTGGACTCCAGGAGCTGCTGATGGACAGGGAGGTCTGGTGTGCTGTGATTCATGGGGTCGCAAAGAGTCAGACGCGACTGAGCGACTGAAGAACTGAACTGAAGACACTCGCTTAGTCAACGAATGTTTACTACATGTAAGGCACTCTCATAGTAATCTAGCCAGAAACGTCTAAAAGACTGCAGTTTACAAATTCTGCTGGTAATACAGAGTTTTGAATCAGCTATTTCTGTGTTCCACTCTCATCCAAGATATCTAACCAAGGGTCACCAGATATCTGCAGAAAGTATCAACATAAAGAGAGAGCAGAACAAAGGCGGGAAAGCAGCTTGGAAGAAATAAGAGTATGCAAAGAAAAGAAAACCAGCAGAGGGAAAAAAATTCAAAAGTATCATTAACCAAGTCTGAGAAATAACCAACGATATGCCTTCCAACAGGACAATACATGTTTAAGAGAAGGAAATATGCAGGGAATCAGAATCAGAATTAAACTGGAATATAAAATGGAAAAAAACCCTCGAAATTTTGAGCAAAAAGTTAAAAAACGGAAAGAAAGCACAGGAAGCTGGAGGGCTGCTGCAGAACCACAGGAGTCGTAGCAGCAGAAACAGAGAAAATGGAGGAAGCCGCCCAGATGAACAGGGATTTCTAATCCATACTCCAGGCGACTCCCAGAAGACTCATTTAATGGAAAGCAATCCAGGCTGGCTTGATTCAAACTCGGCAAATCAGATGTACTGGCCTAGAAATTTGAACATGGAGCAAGCAAATTAATTCTATCAGCAGGGTCATTTGTATTCAGAGATTACTTAAATAATGTCTATAAGTTTTCTGCAAGAATATTTATAGCTCTGTTGTTACTGTGGATGACTGCTTACTCTCCAGAAATCTGTGTGTGCGTTCCTCCACTCTAGCAGAAATAGGCCTCGCCGCTGACTTGCTGGAATTGCCCATCAGGCTGAAACCTTGAGGGCCCAGAACCAGACTGTCATACACACAGCGGGTCTTCCACAGTTTTTCCGCTTGGTTCTGGCTGCCCTGCGCAGCATGTCGGTTCTTAGTTCCCCAGCCAGGCACTGAACCTGCACCCCTGAAGTGGAACCGTGGAGTCGTAACCACTGGACCTTCAGGGAAGTCCAAAATATATGTTTACTTTAAAGGAAATGTGAGATGGCAACTACCATGCCTTCTTTTTCTATTTAACATGGTATACTGCCTGGCATAGCGTATATTCTCAAAAACACTTGCTGACTATTAGAATGATAATGAGTAAGGTGAAATAACTTTTGAAGCATGGCATTCAATAGCTATTTACTAAACTGTGAATAAAATACACATTATAGTTAAAAAAAAGAAAAGAGTCAAATTCATCAATGAACAAGTTATCCAAGAGAAACTGTTTTCTGACAGAAGAAAAAAGGAATAAGAATAAAACTGGGCTGTCAGACTTCACCAAAACAGAGGTCAGCTGAGCTCCCAAAATGATGTGTGACTCTCCAGGCTGTAACAGGTGTAAGGGACATTTAAAGATCAACTAATCTTGGTTTTCAGATATCTGGTTATTATAATAAATCATATTTGTATGTTTCTATCTCTAGAAATTTCAAGTCCCATGGACACAACAATGATTTCACAGTGTAAATATTTCTCTGAAAACAATCACTGCCTAGTTTTACTAATATTAAAGTAGCATACCTTATTTTTCCGGTTGTCATTGTACTTGATCAAGTCTAGAATGAATGTCAAGACTTCTCTGGGACAAAGGTTGTGAACGTCTCTCAGTAAGGCCATGGCAACTGGCATAGTCTACAAAAAAAAACTTGTTTTCAATTTTCATCACTATAGTTCAATTCAGTGCACGATGAAAAAGGGTTGCCCTGGGGCTGACACAGTATCTCGGGGGAGTCCAGGCGTCCAGCCCCCCGGCTCCTACCCCTCCCACGGGAACAGCCTCAAAGGCTCTAGCAAGAGCGCTAGGCAGGAACCCAGGGGGGCTGCAGAGCTGGGGCCACTCGGCAGCCCAGCTGCTGGAAGAGGGACGCGCCGCGCAGACCCAGCTCTGCGGCCTGCAGAGGGGACAGCGTGTGGGCTTCAGCGTTAGACAGGCCACTATTCAGCCTGTGCACCACTGCCGTCTACGGCGGGTTACTCTGTGATCTGCAGAGGAAAATGGTGTATGGGCTGTAGCATTAGACAGGCCACTATTCAGCCTGTGCGCCACTGCCGTCTACGGCGGGTTATTTTAGTGAGCTGCTTGCTGAACACCACTTCCAGGGTAACAGATACACTGGCTAGAGGCACATGGCAGACAGGAGAATTCAACTACTAATCTCAAGAGACACAGACTCTCCAGTACCATCTTTCTCAGCCTAAGGAAAAAATGGTAAATTAACTGAAATCCAACTTTCCCCCTTTCAAATTTTCACAGACAACTTTTCTAAGGAGGTGGAAGCCTGACCCACAGAGGTAACCTCTACCAGAACAATAGCAAAGCAAAGCTATTCCAACTCAAGGTAGAACCACAGACAATGGACATCACAGTCCCCAGCAGAGAGAGACTGGGACCACTCTGTCTTCTGATGAAAGCAACTATACCCTCTAAACTGGTGGACAAAAGGCTAGGCTGAAGGAGCAGAAGCAACAGGAAGCTCAGTGTTACAGTAGGTGTTACCCATGCTGGCAGAACTGAGGGAAAGGTTCTGTTTCACAGAAATAGGACTTAAATTTAAGCACGAATCTTTGTTCGTTTTTCTGGCACTACCAGCATTATGTGAAAGATGAACTGGCCTGAAAGCACTGGCTTCTCCAATTTTTTTGACTACAAACCACACTAAGAAATATGTTTACATCCCAACTGAACACACACACACACAGTCACATAAGCAGCTCACGCCCACCCTCGATACATGTGCTGCATCCTGATGCTGCCTACTGCTTTATTCAAAAACAAACCAAAAGAGCTTACAAGCTGATCCATGGCTGCCTGACTAGTGGCCACAGCCCGCCCTCTGCACACGGGCCCGAGGCCCGCGGAAGCACACGGGCGCCGCGAGGGGCCGTGCTGGCAGCTCGGAAGTTAGCCTGCTCCCAGGCCATGCGCTAGTGGAGCGACAGCACACAGAGAGCGGGCAGCACGCTCGGGCTCCAAGAGGCTCAGCCGCCAGAAAGGACAGGCCGCCCGAGACTCCCTTGTCTGAGGCCTCCCAGGCCTCCTGCGCCGGCCCCGCTGGCGCCGCCCGACAGCCGGCCGCGACTTCCGCTTCGGCGCGTCTCCGCGCGCTGGGCAGCCCTTCACACTCCCCTCCCCCACACACACCGCACCCTGCTCAGCAGCCTCAGCACCTACCGCTTCCTTCAGTCCGGCTTCTACCTGCCTCTGTCTTTTGGAGCACGCGCCTCTCGGCTTGGTCCTGCCCGCTCCCGGCAGCGCCAGATCTGCTGTCCCGTCTTTCCCACGGTCACTCGCTCCCGCCTGAACATCTCCTCTCTCCTCCGCTGGCTCTCTTCTCTGCGCCAAACATGCCTCAAGCTTTCCTCCTCTACACAAAACAAAACCTGGAATGCCCTTTCTCAGCCTTGCTTCATCCTTAGCACGTCTCCCTTCCTCATGCTCTTCAGCTTTACTCCTTCTAGTTCAATCCAGTTACCCCAATCTCTGCGTTCCTTATTATTAAGTTACTCAAAATATTTTACAAGTGATTTCCAAGTTGCCCAAACACTGACCACCCCGCCAATCCCACACCGCTTCCTAAAACAGTGACTTCATCACACCACCACTTTTTAAATTACCATTTATAAACAACTTACTATGTGATAAAAATATAGTGTAAAACTCTTCACATGCTTGATATTATTTAATTCTAGAAAAGATAAACTTTACAATGGACTAAACCAAGGCTTAGAGTTAAAAGACTTGTCCTCTTGCAAACTGGTAGCGAGCAGCAGAGCCGGGGCTAGCCTGGAGCCCTGTGTCGCACGTCTCTGGCCCAGAAGCCATCAGGACTCGCGTGCGCCTCCATCCCCTAGGGACCCAACCAAAGAGTCAAAGCATCTGTTTCTCACGTGTACCTCCATCCCCCAGGGACCCAACCAGAGAGCCACACTACCCATTTCTATTGACTTCAGTATTAATGTGGACTGTGAGTCAGTTCATAAAACCAAAGAACAATCAAAACTTTGCAAAGTATTTCAGAAGCAAAAAGAGAAAAAAGACAAAATATTTGTAAGAAAGTAAATAATATTCGAAGAGTCCCCAGGGTAAACTAATATCTCCTGATATTGGCATAAAATAATTGTAAGAAAACTGGAAGGGAAACTGTACCTTCTGCAGAAAGTAACTTTGAAAGCTCATAAAGTTGTTTGTTTTCACAATGTTTGGACAAGTTTTACAACAAAACATCCTAGTAAAGAGCGACTTCATAGCTGGTGGTCCTGTCCACGTGCTCACCATTGAATTTGCAATCTGCAAATAATTAGAAAATAGAATAACTTCCGTCACCACAGCAAATGTATTTTTAAATAAATAAAACAGCTTTTTGAAAGTTATCAATATATTGGATTCATTTCCAAGGATTTCAATTCTAAAAACTTTAATGTATTTCAGCGTCTCACTATCATTTCAAAGAAAATACATAAACTCCCCTCCTGACATTCCAGGTCTGCGTGTGCCTATCCTCTACTGGACAATCTCTGCACTGGAGTGCTCTCTTCATGTCCTAAGAAGCCCTGTCTGCAAAGGCGCCCAAGTCCACCCATGCGGGCAGATGAGCTCTGACACTTTACCAGGCACAAACGCCACCCTGGACTTTACACGAGGCGCTTAACTCTGCCCTAACTGAAAAACAAGGCAAAGACAGTCCTACCACTTAAGTCTGCAAGAACACATCGCAAAGAAAATGCATCTTGTTGATACTTTCAAAGTGAAAGTTGCTCAGCTGTGTCCGACTCTCTGTGACCCCATGGACTGCAGCCCGCCAGGTTCCTCTGTCCATGGAATTTTCCAGGCCAGAATACTGGAGTGGGTAGCCTTACCCTTTTCCAGGGGATCATCCCAACCTAGGGACTGAACCTGGGTCTCCCACATTATAGGCGGATTCTTTACCATCAGAGCCACCAAGAAAGCTAATTTAAGTGTGTATAAAAACCATAGCTGAAAAGAATGAAATTATAATTAACTTTAAATAACAGAGGCTATAATTTTACAGATTTGCTAAGGATTTACGGAGAAGGCAATGGCACCCCACTCCAGTACTCTTGCTTGGAAAATCCCATGGACGGAGGAGCCTCGTAGGCTGTAGTCCATGGGGTTGCCAAGAGTCGGACACAACTGAGTGACTTCATTTTCTCTTTTCACTTTCATGCACTGGAGAAGGAAATGGCAACCCACTCCAGTGTTCTTGCCTGGAGAATCCCAGGGACAGGGAGCCTGGTGGGCTGCCGTCTCTGGGGTCGCACATAGTTGGACACAACTGAAGTGGCTTAGCAGCAGCAGCAGCTAAGGATTTAGCCTGCGAGAATCACAACAACTTTACAGAAGCAATAAAATTACACCCTCAGCAGGTGATTATCCAAGAAAAGCACATTTCCCCTTACACATCTGAGTAGATAAAGCAGTCTAACTACTATTTACCATTAAAGGTGACACAAATATAAATCATCATAACCTGCTGAAGTACTGGACAAGTGGATACAGCAGTGAGGAAAGCAAGACAGTAAATACATGGGAATGAACTTATCCTCAAGATGTTTTTAAAGACCTGGAACCCAGTATTTTTGGTCAAATATCTGTTAGCGCTTTTCGATTTTCATTTGTTCCATCGTCAAATGTTTCTTTTCTCTTTTTTTGGTGTCTAAAGAAAAATATTTACTTCTCTTAATAAATTAACTTTTGTACAATGTTAAATGATAGAATCTATCATTTTAAATTCTATATCCCTATACTGAATACTAAGCTCTAACCAACAAGAAATCGCCACCACAGTGAGATAAATTAATGAATGAATGAATTCCACGTACCATAAGGTAAAACATCCCTCAAACCAAGGAACTGCTTACATTCTTTAACAACGTGCGGGTCAATTGAATAAAATGGGGAAAATTCTCTTCGGTTTTAAAACCTGACTTTCAGCTTGACAGGCACAAGACTTGACTGCACGATTTATTTTCAGGTCTGAACATGCTCTTTCAAATCAGCCTTGTGAAAAGAACGTGGCAAAGGAGACCAGCCACGGCAAGTGGATGGAAGGCGGCAGGGCAGTCTGGCCGCCGCTCCCCGCGCCCCTCTCCCCGCCAGGCCTCACCTTCGCGGGGCAGAAGCAGGCGGCAGGGCAGTCTGCGGCTCCCCCGGCCGCCGCGCCCCGCGCCCCGCGCCCCTCTCCCCGCCAGGCCTCACCTTCGCCAGGCAGAAGCAGGCGGCCATGCGCACGCGGTAGAAGCACTGCTCCTGCTCCAGCACGTCGGTGAGCGCGAGCCGCGAGGCGGGCGTGGGGAAGCGCTCCAGCGCCGCGATGGCCTCGCGCTGCGCCACCACGTCCCGCTCGTAGCGCAGCTGGTACTGCCACATGAAGTCCGCCTGCTCCGAGTCGGCGCGCCGCAGCACCGCCATGTCCGGGTCGATGCGGATCCACAGCAGCGGGGAGTCCGCGCTGGAAGCAGAGAGCAGCGCGTTTCCCCGGGCCACCCCACGCGCTCACAAAGCGAACACGCAGCGCTTACCGACCAGACTTCCGCCTCCACGCAGTGTTCAGAGCTGCCTGGAGTCTTGCTGTATTTGTTGGTTTTTTTAAAATCAATGACACCGACAGCTTCCCATTATATTTAGTATGTCTAACCTATATAAACCTAGCTGAAACAAAAAAACCCACCTGAAAATAATAATTTGGGGACTTTAGCAGTGATTATACAGTGTGCAAAGGGAAAACGGGACCAAATGTCTCCATTTCCTAAAGCTTAACACTTGACAATGGTTACAAATGCCACTCTTTATTAGAAAGCAATCTGTGACTAAAGTTACTTCTTATTAATTTACTAAATTAACTTGTTCCACTGGCTTTCAATATTTTCTAAAAATGCTAGTCTCATGATCGTTATCAAATAGAAAGTCCTGAAATAACAGTTCAGAGGCACAGCACAAATTTATCCTCAGGTAGTTCTCAAAGTCTCAAACACAGTTTTTAAAAAACTTGTCTCTTTTAACAAAAGAGCAGCACCTGAAATATAAATACAATTCAACAAATACTACTGGGTACTTAATATAGGTGACACACTTGATATGAAAAGATTATATAAGCTGTGTAATAAATAGCAGTGATATCCAGTACCCAAGTTAGTAAACAATTACAGATATTTTCTATTTTTATAAAGTATTTATATTTTTATAAAATACACAGGCATTAAAAATATACACAGGCACAACATACTTAGGCAAAATATAGTTTGAGCTACATTATATTTAAAAGTAAAATGCTGTCAATCAGTAAATATCACCACAAAAAATTTAGAATGATATTTAAATTGCTTTTTGCAAACATAGGAGGCTTCAAAGTGCCCTGAGGCTCTGTCCAAAGACAAAGAAAACTAGTATCATCTGAGAGTTCACTGGAAATGCAAGCTGTCAGGACTCACAAGTGAAATGCTGGATCAGAAACTAAATTCTAAGGAGATCCCCAAGTACTTGTACATGCACTTCAGCTTGAGAAGCACTGCTCCAGAGACCACAGGGGAAGCAGGAAAGCTAATTCAAGGCTATTTCCTCTGACTTTTATCCGGGCCAGGCTAGACTTACTTTTCTCTCTTTGATTAGTTATAATTTTATGTTCGATCTGTTATCAACGTAAAGTTTCTTTTGCCTTCTTAAAGTTTTAAAAGCACTAATTTCAGGACATTCACATACTTTTAGATGTAAGCTACACGACAAATGAGGATGCAGAAAATATTGCATCTTTGAATTTAAGTAACTAACTTACTCCATTGCAGAAAGATCCATGTCAACTTCTTCACCATTCATCAGTGGAATTTTTTTCTTCTTATTCCTACATTTAACGAAAAGTAAATTAGAAAATTCTGACATTTCCAATTTTGACAGGAGATAAAGAGCAGCTGAAGTTCAAATTAAGAATCGAATATAGTGTTGAAAGATATTCTAAGGAGGAAGAGAGGGACAATATCATGGAATTTAAACACAACAAAACCTATCTACTTTGAAACTTAAGAGAATGAAGTAAATGATATTAAAAGGTCTTCCTGATCAATGTTTAACAAAAGTCAGAAATATCTAACTAAATGTCAACTTAAAACATATATATATTTCTAAGAACTGGTACCTGGAAATTTTATACAAGATAAGAGATCTACCAATAAAGAAATGCTTTATTAAAAAAAAACAACACAGGCTTGAAATGAGAAACGAATAAGTCTCAACATGTGCAGTACATGCAAGGTGCTGTCTTGTATGAAATGAAGAAGTTAACTACAAAACATCCTCACAGTACGAATTAACATGCATAATTAATTAATATGCACAAGCTTTATGATGAGCCAAAGCAAAAGCAACTGCCTCTGTACAAATCACTCCTGAATAATTCAATCTTCTGGACACCACACTAGATGCATGGTCGCGTGGGGACAAACACAAGCAGGGAGAGAGAGCACAGCCTTCCTGCTCCTCACGCCAAACAATAAGCAGAGGGCACACTGTCATCACAGAGAACACAAAGCCAAGGAAATATGATCAAAAGGGGAGCAACCAGACACTCCCAATGTCAAAGGTAGACAGAACAAAAAGAACGGTCTCCTCTGAACTAAGAAAGAATTTTCACAGAGCATGATTACAGGGAGACTTTAGAACCAAGTTCTCTAAAGGAGTTAAAATCAACCGGGATGCTTGTCTGTTTGAGATGGCCTAAGTGCAGTCATGAGGAAAAAACTTTTGTTCCTCAAATTCTCCCTCCTCCAGCAAAGAACAGAGATGTTCTCATTTTTTACTAGTCAGAATATGTGCTAATGGCTGAGTTTTTAAAAAGTGGTAAAGAAAAAGCATATTAAATAAAAGATGAACTACTCTGGCAATGTGCCTTAGAAAGACACCTATGGTGTTCTTAAGGTCACAGGGGCAGAGAGAACGGAGAGTGGAGCAGACACAGGAGGAGAAGGCAGGGGCGTTTTCATGACATACGTGCTCCGCTCCTTTCTTCAGAGTCACTGTTCACTTCCCCTAAATTTTCTATAGCTCTTAATCCAATGAGATAAGTAAGAACAACCCTAAGCAATCTGTCCTCAATTTTTCCTGGCTCCCAAAACTCAAACTTCCATTCCACCTCCCCTTGTTCCTACAAAGCAAGGATTCCCATACTTAAATGTTAAAATTAATTGTTTAATTCTAAGGATAAAGATGTTGTCAAGAACAGAAAGTGGATAAGGAATCTGGTAATACTAACTTGAAGTAGGGAAAAAGATACTAGATAACAGGTCCTCTGTCTAAAAAATCAGATATACACTGGGGTTTTTATCTTGGACAGTGCCTACCTTCTGCTTTTGGAATGGCAAGGTATATCATGTTTAAGGCTGTTTTCCTCAATTTGCAACGTATGATTGAAGGATCCGTCTAATTCCTGTACTGTCACTTTAAGTGGCCCCTTTAAAAAGAAACATACTGTTCAAAGACAGTGCTGGGAAAAGAAAAAAAAAAAAACCCACCACCAAATCACGTGTGTTCTTATATGTAAGGACCACTCACCAAGATATTAAACAACACTGTATAAGGTTTGTATGTGGAGACACAGAAGGGAAGCTGGTGCAAGAGGAGGGGGAACTGGGAGACTGTTTCCCCAAGGACTCTAACAGCAGGCCCTCCTTGCCGTCACCCACAGGCCCTTCCTTAGCTCACCACGTATTTCTGGGTTCCAGGGGACACAACTGGGAGACTGTTTCCCAAAGGACTCTTAACAGCAGCCCTCCTTGCCGTCGCCCACAGCCCCTCCCGAGCTCACCACGTATTTCTGGGTTCCAGGGGACGCAACTGGGAGGCTGTCTCCCAAGGGCTCTAACAGCAGCCCCCCTCGCCGTCGCCCACAGCCCCTCCCGAGCTCACCACATATTTCTGGGTTCCAGGGGACGTATAATCTTGCTTTATTTCCAGTTCCAAGACATTCCGCTTTCTATTAAAGGCAAAACTTCCGTAAAATTTTACCACTCCACTCTGGTCTCTGAAGAACTGTAAAGGAATCTTTGCATACTGGAATAAACACGTACTAAACAAAATAAATTATTCATTAGGGTAGTAGTAATTTTCAAACACATTCCCATCAGTTCAAAGGTTGAGAGCATAGTCCACTGTAAACCAGGTGGCGAAGCATTCAAAATTCCCGTAGAAAATGTTTTCCCAGATTTAAAAAAAGAGCCTGAAACATGAAGAAATTAGTTTTTTTGAAAGAAGCAAAACCACTCTACAGCATTATTAATATAGAAAGTGCTTTGAAATGAAAAAATGTGACAACCGGAAAGTTCCAAGATACCATGCAGGCTGTGCCAAGCCCCAGCCACATCAGAGTCAAGAGACCACCGCATCTTACAAGTGGCCCTACAGGCCTGTCTGGTGGGCGTCCACCTCCCTGATCACCAAGCCCAAGGCTGCACTCACACATTGAAAGGCACGCTGAAGGGCGCTAAACTTTACGGATGCAGATGTGTATGGGTGTGCGAGCCTCAGGGACGAGCTGGCACCTCAGGGGAAATGATCTACAGTTCCTGGTCACACCTACCATTATTTGCCTCCTTTTATCCCCCAAAGCTCTTCCTTCTTCCCCTTATACAAACAGTCTTCCCTCCTTCACTCAACTACTACAGAAAAGGATACACCCACTGCTTTATTAAAGGCTGGATGTCTTTGCCAGAGACGTTTGAGATGGATTTCAAAAATCCAGATGTGGAAACCAACATTTGACTCCACATATGTGACTGGAACTTCTGAGATGAAGCAGTACTAGCCAAACTTAGCAGTTTATTGAAAACCTGTAAGAAAGTATCATTTAATGTGTCTGTGTAACACAATTATACACCGTTTTCAATTCTGTACTATTCCCACTTTGCAAGGTAAGTTTATTATAGACAATCATAGAAGATGACAATTTCATATCTTACTTCAAAGACTGTTTTAGTTAAAAACTATGAGCAGTAAAGCATGAGAAGATTTAAACAGCCAGACTACAAAACTATTCTTCTAAACATAACTGAATTTTAATGATGTCCTGGCCAGACAATGACACTGTGTTTTTAGGAACCATAATAGTACACATCTATAATGCACTGTGCCATGAGCTTTAAGAAGTTGAGTGCGCCACTCTAGCAGTGGCCTGGCTCTTTACAGACCACCTCTCACTTGATATTTTTGTTCTTCAAAGGCAAGGTGAAGGATAGAGGATTTAAGAAACTTAATTTTGAGGCAAATTTAAAATGTTTTTTGTCTTTTTTTTCAAAAAGATTACTAAAAAGTTATTTTTCATTTACCTCTAAGAATATCACCAATGGAAAAAAAATGGCTAAGCATTTATAATACAAGTGGTTTCTATTACCTCGACTACAACATCTCAACAAGTTCCACTAAAACTTGCTTAAACATAAGGGAGAACTTAGCAACAGAAAAAATAAACATCTTTTAGATAAATTTGCTTTTTCCTGCTGAAAATATCTCTAAATGGCACTTCATCTTTAACATTCTAAATAATGCCAAACACAAAATCCTAGCATAAGTAGGGTTTACTTTTAACCTCACATTCTAGTTTTATCTTCATGAAAACCCTGCACTGCATGGGTCAAGTACTGACACCCACTCTACGTCTGGGGAAACACAGACAGGAAGACAGGCTAACTGGCACGGAAACAGAAATGCAGACCAATGGGACAACACAGAAAGCCCAGAAATAAACCCACTCGCCTATGCTGCTGCTAAGTCGCTTCAGTCGTGTCCGACTCTGTGCGACCCCATAGACTGTAGCCTACCAGGCTCCCCCATCCTTGGGATTCTCCAGGCAAGAATACTGGAGTGGGTTGCCATTTCCTTCTCCAATGCAGGAAAGTGAAAAGTCAAAGTGAAGTCACTCAGTCATGTCTGACTCTTAGTGACCCCATGGACTGCAGCCAAACCAGGCTCCTCCGTCCATGGGATTTTCCAGCTAAGAGTGCTGGAGTGGGGTGCCATTGCCTTCTCCATACACCTATGGGTAGCTTATTTTTGACAAAGGAGGCAAGAATATACAATGGGGCAAAGACAGCCTCTTCAATAAATGGTGCTAGGAAAACTGGACAGCTACATGTAAAAGAATGAAATTAGAACACTTCCTAACACCACACACAAAGATAAACTCAAAATGGATTAAAAACCTAAATGTAAGACCAGAAACTCTAAAACTCTTAGAGGAAATCATAGGCAGAACACTCGATGACATAAATCAAAGCAAGATCCTCTATGACCCACCTCCTAGAGTAACAGAAATAAAAGTAAACAAGTGGGACCTGATTAAACTTAAAAGCTTTTGCCCAGCAAAGGAAACTATAAGCAAGGAGAAAAGACAACCCTCAGAAGGGGAGAAAATAACAGCAAATGAAACAGCTGACAAAGGATTAATTTCCAAAATATACAAGCAGCTCATACAACTCAATACCAGAAAAACAAACAACCCAATCAAAAAGCGGGGAGAAGACCTAAACAGACATTTCTCCAAAGAAGACATACAGATGGCTGACAAACACATGAAGAGGTACTCAACATCGCTCATTATTAGAGAAATGCAAATCAAAACTACAGTGAGGTATCACCTCACACCGGTCAGAATGGCCCTCATCAAAAAGTCCACAAACAATAAATGCTGGAGAGGGCGTGGAGAAAACGGAACACCCTTGCACAGTTGGTGGGAATGTAAACTGATACAGCCACTATGGAAGATGGTATGGAGATTCCTTAAAAAAACAGGAATAAAACCACCATATGACCCAGCAATCCCACTCCTAGGCATACACCCTGAGGAAACCAAAACTGAAAGAGACACATGTATCCCATTGTTCACTGCAGCACTGTTTACAGTAGCTGGAACGTGGAAGCAGCCTAGGCGTCCACGACAGATGGGGGTATCAAGAGGCTGTGGTGCACACACACAACGGAATATTACTCAGCCACAAAAAGGAGCGCACCTGAGTCTGTGCTAGCGGGGTGGATGAACCCAGAACCTACTATACAGAGTGAAGTGAGTCAGAAAGAGAAAGATAAACATTGTGTTCTAACGCATATATACGGAATCTTGGAATATAGCACTGGAGAATTTACTTACAGGGCACCAATGGGAAACAGACATAGAGAACAGACTTATGGACATGGGAGAGGGGAGGAGAGGGTGAGATGCGTGGCGAGAGTAACATGGAAACTTGCAGTGCCATACGTAAAACAGATAGCCAATGGGAATTTGCTGTGTGGCTCAGGAAACTCAAACAGGGGCTCTGTATCACCTAGAGAGGTGGGATGGGGAGGGGAAGGGAGGGAGATTCAAGAGGGAGGGGTGTATGTGTACCTATGGCTGATTCATGTGTAGGTTTGACAGAAAACAGCAAAATTCTGTAAAGCAATTATCCTTCAATCAAAAAAAAAAAAGAACAGTTTACTTATTGGACAAACAGCTAATTAGTAACTGAATTCCAGCTATAAAGCCAGATGCCCTGATTCCTATTCTACAGAATAGTATTCAGATTATATGCATATAGAACAGACCTTTCTTTACAATTATTAAGTTCTTTAATACTTACTTGCAACATAAATTCCATACTGATCCTATTTTCAATCAATCTCATCACAAGGTGAGCTTTACACTGAAACATAGTGTAGTATTCCCAGGAGAGCGTATGTGGATGCTTTATGGAGAAGTGTAGATGGGACGCTGGACTAAGAAAACAGATTTTCTTAGTGTAACAAATCTGAATGAAATAATAAATTTCATGGCTACATCAAGACATTAAGTCAAACACTTCATGGGAATATCTGAGAAATTTCCTTAGTATGAGACCAATGAAGACTAGGAAACATCTAAAAATAAACTTAACTATAAATAAATTATAAAGTTTTATGAAAGGACATAAAGAAAAATTTGAATAAATGGAAATACCTCCTAGGTAGGAAGATACCTAGTGTAAATAATTCAATGCTCTCCAAATTCATTCATACAAGCAATGCAACTCCAATCAATACCCCCAGGTTAAAGCAGACACAAAGAGCCAGCCAAGATGGGTCACACATCTAACACAAAACAATGATAAAAGTACTAGGAAAAATAAAGGAAAAAATGTTCTTTTCATAATCTTGTGATGGGAAAAATCTTCATAAGGAAAAACATAAAATCCAGAGGACATAAAGACCAGATTGACCATGTAAAAATGAAAAATTCTGACATGATAAAAGAGATTATCAGTAAAAGAGAGGAACAGTCAGCAGAAAGATTTATGACATACATGAAAATCTGAAGTGTTTATACTTTTTTTTACTATTTCAAATACTGCTACAGTGACTAACTTGTAATAAATATGCAAGTACTTCTCTATGGCAAATATCTACAAGAATAATTTCTATATGATAACAGAAATTGAACAGCTGAATCTAAAAATTACCCATTTTAGAATTTCGATTGGTACCAACAAATTACCCTTCAAAATTAGTGTTACCAAATTACTGTCTCACAATCAATATGTAAGAATAGTCATTGAAAGTAAAAGAAGTGAAAGTAAAGTCACTTAGTTGTGTCCGACTCTTTGCAACCCCATGGACTGTAGCCCACCAGGCTCCTCTGTCCATGGGATTCTCCAGGCAAGTATATTGGAGCGGGTTGCGATTTCCTTCTCCAGAGGATCTTCCCAACCCAGGGAGCAAACCCGGGTCTCCCGCATTGCAGGCAGATGCTTTACCGTCTGAGCCACCAGGGAGTCATTACACTTCCTTAAAAAGTACAGCATATTGAAATTTAAAATATTTGTTAAATTGATATTTGAAAAATTACCTTTACACTTCACTTATTACTTCTGACCTTACGCACAGCAATATGAAAAAGGTCACATCAACTCCAAGGTATAGTGGAATAGTACATACAGCATGCAACAGAACGAAGTAAATTCACGTGTGGCTTGCCGGGTGGCTCAGCTGTGAGAAACCCACCTGCCAGCGCAGGAAGAGCGGGTCCAACCCCTGGCCCGGAAGACCCCCTGGAGGAGATGGCGACCACTCCAGGACTCTTGCCTTCGAGAACCCCACGGAGCCTGGTGTGTAGTGCATGGGATCGCAAACAGTCAGACACAACTAAGCAACTGAACAACAACAAAAACTAATGCACAGCCCCAGGACTGCTTGCCGAGACAGAGACGATTAAGTTTAAAAAAGAAAGTGTACAGTAATGCGCATAATTATGTTCTGTGACTGCCATATATACATAAAAGCAAAAAAAAAAAGAGGTCTGGGAGACAATATACCAAATTTATAATCACGGTGATCTCCAAGGAGAGGAAGTGGAAGGAGTGAGACGTGGTAAAAGAGGGCTAAACAAGATCTTTTCCTTCTTATTCCACAAGCTTCTAATTTGTACTGTTTTGAATCTCCTCGAAGAGCATGCATTCATCTGCTACTTTTACACATGAATTTTGAAAATCAAACATACAGACAGAACTAAATAAATGGGCAAAACAACGTAAAAACATTCAGGTAAATAATATTTGCACATAATGCTAAGGCTCTAATTACAGCCAGGAAACTGCCAAATAGCAGGCGGTCAAAAGAACAAAGTGAAAGGAACTAATATTTGAATGAGTGCATGCTATGTTTAAAGTTTTATCTCAAGTAACCCTTATGATTAAGGCAGATCATCACTGTTTGACACATTAAAATACACACACACTTAGAAAGGCTATATAATTTTCTTAGCTCACAAAAATCAGTAACTATAAAAATCCAAGTTTCTCTAACTCCAAACTCCTATGCCTTCCCACTGACTTAACCTTGTCTCATGCTTCAACGAAAGAAAAGACTACTGGTGAACTAATTCCAGTTTCTTAACCTTTGTTGTACTTTTAGACACTTGGGTAGCCTCATTAATCCTAGAGACCACAAGAGAAAAACTACTTTTAAATGCACAGAAAATATACAAGTTTACAAAGGAAACCAATATAGTGAAATACAGCTATCAAAATATTTTTTAAAACTATGACGTTACCAATATAAGTGCTAGTTTGCTAATAACAAGATCTAGCAGTGGTCTACGGTTGCAATTCTAACGTAACGAGTGTAAAACCTATCTCAAGATATCTGCTAACAATTAAAATGTGACAGGAAGACATTCATGATTTCTACATTGGCAAAGTCACAGCACTGTATGTTATCTACGTTTATAATTAAAGGAAACATAAAATTTCAGTTAATAGTAAAAATACAGAAAAAATTTCCCATCCAATTCAGTTCATATTCCGTTAGTGAATTTATGGATCCTAGGACAAATAAGAATTCCTGCTAGCACCATTATGTTGCTATAAATGGCTATTTCCTTTACAGTAACTTAAGAAACAGAAAAAAGAGAAGGAAATAAAAGGGAAGAGTAAATAAGTTTCTAGATAGTTGGCCATTTAGATAAACAGGTATAGGTAGGCTGTGTTGATGATGAAACCATCTACTTAGACTTAAAAAATTAATCAGTGATACATAAGCAAAATACTTCTTCCATTATTTTTAAATTTCTATGAGAACAGTATGATATGTTAATATTAGCATTAGGAAATTAACATGAAAAAGAAAAACAGCAGTCTTTTTAAAGTTCTTTTTTTAACGTTTAAGCCCATCCACAGCCACCACACGCGACAGTAATGCAAGGAGTGATGAGAGTGTCGCAGGACCCGTGGTCTCGGGACAGACCACTGCTGCGGCCTGCGTGGGCCTCCACACACAGGAGTGACTCTAAGACTAATCCCAGAAAGCAAGGTTTGTAATATCATCTCTGAACAATGAACATACTTATCCTTCTCTTTTCCTCCACCAAATATGGGATGCAACAAAACTCCACCAGTTTTTAGTTCATACGCCACTATTCTGTCCAGTTCCTAAGGATGTAAAAACAGAGGCCAATGAAAATTATTTTCCATATTAAACTTGAGACCTAAACTGTGATTTCCAATTTCCTGGAATCAGAACGTAAATTTCCGAAAGTAAATGAAATGTATCTGGAGAGTAGTTGTGTTCTCATAAACGAAGCAGACTGCACAGCTGGCTGAGACGGAGCCGCACAGCCGTCTCTCCTGAGGGACCGTGGGGCGGCCGGCAGCCCAGCCACGTTTCCTAGCGGCTCTTCCCAACCTCTCTGACCCATTCTCCAAGTTTCTCTCCTCCTTCTCTGTATTTTGCTTCTGGTGGAGGATTTAAGCAAGTGAAAACAAATAGAGATAAAATCATCTAGGAATCTATAATTTTAAAACTCCGTTTTTCTCTAATATGACACAGGTCAAAATGAAAAAAAAAGTTTCAGTGGAAAAAAGAGACACTGTAACTGCTGAAAACCCACCACTGGCTCAGAGAGCACTCGAGCAGGACAGAGCAGTGGCGAAAGCCAATGGGGCGGCACAAGGCCAGGTCTGGAGCCTGGCGCTGCTGCCCACTGGCTGCGCAGCCTTAGCCAAGCAACTCCGCTGTGCCTCAGTTTCCTTCTCTGCAAAACGCAAGTAATGATAGAGTAGTTAGGAGTTTAAGATGGTGATTATTTATAGAATGTTTGAAACAGTACCTGGAATACCATATATGCTGTATGTCACATTTCCCCCTTGGTTAATAGTTTTTGAACTCAAAAACGGACTTGTCCAGTTGTAGATATATGGATTGTTTCCTAATTCTCAGTGTTTGAAATTTTTTACAATTAGTTTTTAACTTACTTGAGTTTAGGTTTAGATGACCAAGGTATATAAAATGAGAAAAGAGGGAGAATAAAAAGGGCCCATCTAACGAGGCTATTAAAAGCTAAACTTTTTCCAACTGAGAAGGGAGGAGATAGAGAGGATAATAAAACGCATATGAACAGAATGGGCTGGGCAAAACACAGTCGGTTTTTTTCTGTGTGGCCAAAATCTTTAAATAATGGGAAAAGACGCGAAAATGACAGAACGTAAATGTTTTGCAGGGCTGGGCCACGCACGGTACGCACGCCCTGAGACCCGAGTGCTGTGCACACTGCGTGCAGGGCGCCTCCAGCGCCCGCCCGCGGGGCAGATGCTGCCACTACTCACTCTCCTGATACAAGAGGCGTGGAGAGAGCAGCCCTCCTCACAAAGCTTCCTGTGAATAAAAGCAAAGCGAACAGCAAGCTGGCTCCAGAACCTGGCTTCTAAGCCTAAACAAATTCAGAAAGCACGGCTCCTCTGTCCACGGAGTCTTCCAGGCAAGGACACTGGAGTGGGGGTTTCCTGACGACCCAGGGATTGAACCTGCATCGCTTGTGTCTCCTGCACGGGCAAGAGGATGCTTTACCCCTAGCACCACCTAGGGAGCCCTGAGAAATTAATCCACAGGATTACATTAAAACAATTACTGTGAGGAGCAGGACTGTATCTAAGAGCTGGACTGATGTTTACGGAGCTTAAATATTCTCATTCTTAGCAGAAGTCTTTGGAGGCCAACAGTGACAACAGAAACTAGATAAATAAGGTAAGTCTCTATAAAATGATTCTTTTTCCGGAAAAAATCAGGGGCTTTCAATTAACAGTAAGTATTTTATAGTTACTAACAATGAAGGAAAATCTGGAGAACACGAGCATGTCTCATTGACTTCTACGTAGATAAATGGATCCAGCTGCTCTTACCTCTTTAATCCAGTGGCGGTATTCATTAACACCAAAAGTTTTTTTCATCCAAAGACCATAAATATAACCGGAAATTCCTTTCAATACCCATTCATCAGACCTAAGCAAAAAGCCAAATAACAATATATTATTTATTTTAATATAAATAAAATATAATAAATTTTATTATTTTAATAGTAAGAACTCTTCAGGTAAGGCCACAGAGAGGAACAGAGCAAGCACAGCACCACCTCTCTGCCTGTGTGAGGCAGGCCGGTGCTGCCCGAGATGTCTGGTGCCCACCCCCTCTGGCCGCCCCTCGCGCGTCTCGGGGCTCCTGCTCTGGGCCCCCTCTGGCAAAGCTCCTCCCCCAGGCCCACCCACAGCGCCCGCTTCTGAGGAGCCACGGGCACACAGCCAGGACCACAGGGCTCAGCTCCGCAACGCCCACACTCTAGCCCTGCCAGCCCCATGCATGATCACAGCAGCACCCGAGACCTGAATTTGATCCCTTATTCCTTAGTTCCTTAGGAGCAAAGATAGTGACACCATTCATTCAGGCATACGTTCATGTTTATCTCATCGTCCATTCAAACATTCTGTCTACATGTTCCAGAGACTATTCTTTAGCGAAACTATGTGGCTTAGGAAATTACAAATTAAGAGGCCTTACCCTCTGTCCTTCACCCTCCAGAAAGAAAAAAACAAAAAGAAATCAAGACTTACATACTATCAATATATGTTATAATCATAGGTTATAATCTCAAGGGAATTTTGTCTGTTTATTCAAACTTACCTCAGGTTAATCAGAAAGAAGTAAATTAGTTCAAAACCAGGCACTAACAGGACCCCCACAGCACCATCAGCACTGTGGAGGATCACTGCTTCACCTTAAGTGACAGCAAGTGCACTGAAAGCTGCATCAGAACCCTAACCACAGTTCTCTGCACACTCAGGTCCTTGTACCCACAGTATTTATTCCACTCTTTTAAGGAAATGCTACTATCAAAATTCTTACCTTATTGAAAACTACAGAACTGATTATACTGACATATTGAGGAAATGGCAAAAAATTTAGGATAAAATTTATACTCATTATTTTTCTTTAAACATATACAGAATAGTGTCTGTTAATTATCTGCAGTTAGAATAAAGTTCAACTTACACTGCAGGAAAAAAAAGTAAGAATAAACTTTTCTGATTCTTCTCAAGAGCTGTAAACTTTGAAATTACTCACCAAGACATTCTGGATATGAAACATCCAAAAAACTGCTGGGCCAAAGACTGCGCTAAACACCTTCTGGTCAGAGGCGTCTCGTCTATGATCATGGCACTGTGCAGCAGGTTCGTGCTGGGATTTCACAGAGCAGACCGCTAATTACAACCAAGAAACAACGAACTATCCAACCAAAGTAAAATAACCACACTCTTAAAATGATGGAATCCAACTAAGATGTAACAGAGAAAAAACAGAATACTCTCCCCAACAGCTTTCACATCTTTTCCAATTTTAGCTGAAATCCATGTTTTAGTAACTTTTGTTTAAAGTAAGGGCTAGAATGTTCCCCACGAATTTCCGAGAAAAATATAAATATTCTTTTTGGGGGCTAGGCAGTTGTAGCAGCAATCAGAAATTGATATGTTCGTCAGAGACTAGTCATTTTATGAGGGGGGTCTTCTAATTTCAAAAATCTTTTCCTAAAAATACTATTAACGTTTTGTCCTGTAATATTTACTTTCAAATACACTGACCCATCAGATCTTCTAACCACTCTGAAGAATGCAGGAACACTGCTATTATGTCCATTTTACAGAAGAGAAAATGGATGCAGAAAAAAAAAATTACTGATCCTGAGCCATAAAACTTCCAAATTGGGAACTTCTCAAGGAATAAAATAAGGGAGATAAAGTGGGTAAGAGAAAAAAGAAAATAAAGTATTTTCCTCCTCAGGTTTTTTTACATACAAATTTCTGATGATATTAGTAAATTTTTATATGGTGCTAGGACAAAAGCTCCACTAAATATCCATATAGCACTTTGCATACGTTTAAGTGCATAAGCAGAAAAGAGACTAAAACAAATACGTAAAGCGTTAGTAGCAGATAATTCTGGATAAATACATTGACTCTTTTGGGCTATTTTGAAATTTTCTTTATGCTTTTCTACATTTAAAAATTTTAAAAACACAGAATTTCTACAAAGCCATTCATAGCTAAATTGAAGGGAAAAAGTTCAAAATGCATCTTAAAAATGATCACAAAATAAATAACCTTCACATCATGAACCTAATTTAGTCATTTCAAATTTGGATACAGACCTAAAAATGCTCATGGAAGCATAAGCAGCCACTTCAACATAAGCTTCATCAATGAATACGGTCTTAAAACAGGAATATGGGTATCGACATGTAAGAATTTCTTCATAAAATTCAAAAACTTCATGAAGATATGATGTGGTATGTTTAAGCAATGGAAGAAGTTGAGGTAAACAAAAATGAGTAACCTAAAAACAAAAAGCAGGGAAGATCATTAAATAAGAGTTAACTTACATCTTAAATTTCCTAAATATCTCAATTATAAATGAAGCCGCATTTAAGTCCCTCCCCTCCCCCTCACTTTTACAACAAATCCACGGCACTGAGATAAAACACTGGTATGAAATTAGTGACTATTATTATGTTTATGAAATATTCAATGCATCAGAATTAAATTCATGATAGATTTTATGTCTATGAAATGCTTAGGTTAGATCCAATGAAAATGTAACTTTGGTTACAAATTAAAAGTTTCTTCTACATATGCATACAAAACAAAAATAATCTAAACTTCCAAGACTTACTATAAGCCTGCCTTTTCCTCATAGATCTAACCTAGTGAATACCACACATCACAGTACTATCTTATATAATTAAAAGCTGACTATCTTCAGCACATACAAAGAACAATATGAAAGCTGCAGGGAAGGCTTATTGGTAGTGAGGAGATAAGAAATGCCAGCAATAGAAATAATAATTCGGACTTCCTTCCACTACATCCCACTTTGGACACAAACACTCATATATTACATACCGTCTCACTGTCCCTTATTATGACTCTGTGCCATAAGAATAACATCAAAAATGACATCGTCACTCTGACCAGCAGGCTTCCCAGGTGGCTCAGTGGTAAAGAATGCCTGCCAATGCAGGAGATGGGGGATTGACCCCTGGATCAGAAATATCCCCTGGAGGAGGGCAGGGCAACCCACTCCAGGGTTCTCACCAAGTGACTCCCATGGACAGAGGAGCCTGGTGGGCCACAGACCATGGGGTCGCAAACAACTGGACAAGACTGAGCAACTGGGCATGCAGACACTCTGACCAAAACGGCCCAGAAAGGGTTATGAAGAATAAATCTGAGCTAATCTTTTTGAACTGGACAGAAGTTTGACAGGTATGGACAGAAAAAGAGGACATTTCAAAGACAGGAGAAGATACGGTTTGGTTGGAAAAAATATAAGTAAACTATGTTGAACAAACATAAAGAGAAAAGAAATTAGGAAAAAGCTAGAAAGGACTGCTGCTGCTGCTGCTGCTGCTAAGTCACTTCAGTCGTGTCCGAGTCTGTGTGACCCCACAGACAGCAGCCCACCAGGCTCCCCCGTCCCTGGGATTCTCCAGGCAAGAACACTGGAGTGGGGTGCCATTTCCTTCTCCAATGCATGAAAGTGAAAAGTCAAAATGTCAAAATGAAGTCGCTCAGTCATGTCCGACTCTTAGCCACCCCATGGACTACAGCCCACCAGGCTCCTCTGTCCATGGGATTCTCCAGGGAAGAGTACTGGAGTGAGATGCCATTGCCTTCTCCCTAGAAAGGACTATTAGGGTCAAATTCTAGATGCTCTTGAAAGCCATGCTAAAGAGATCTGATGACTGCAGGATGTGGAGGCAAGGAAAGCTTTTAACATACGATAAAAAAACTACTCTTCTAGCAACATTATCAAAGGACAGATTAGAGACTACCCTAAGTGGAGGGGAGCAAGTGTGGCTCACCAGTGCTCAGGGCCCAGCTGCCCTGCGATGAGCACTCCTACTGGTACACAAACAAAAAAGAAAATACTATTCATCCAAAAAAAGACTCACTTTTACACAAAGCTACATCACAGCAAGCCTGCTGGTGATGCAAGAGGAGCTTTATTTGAGAGAAAGACCAAGCTGCAGGCTGTAAGTATTGAAGAAAGATATTTCTTGACTGATGTTTACGTTTCTCCCATCCGATGGCTCAGTGGGAAACCAAAAATTCTTCCAAAATACGAACGAGGTACTAATCAAATTTTTATTTTATTAAAGTTGATCATTTACCAAAAAATGGTAAAATTCACTGCATCTTATCAGTGAATACACGTTTAAGAGTCATTGTTAAGACACCAAAAGCAAACCATTCATAAAGTATCCTGAATATTTTCCATGAGTGATTTTATAAACCTTGTGAATTAAGGGATTCATTCAAATGTTACTTTAAACCTACACAGAGACTATGAGGGTCAATAACCAATGAATCACTTTATACCCAACAGAAACGTGATGCTTAAGAAGGCCTAACAGCACGACAGGGCTTATCAACTGGTCCCTGATTTATGATCAGACATGCAGAGGGAACTGGAGGAAACCTCAGTGAGCTCACTGACCCGGGCTCCAGTCCTGCCTGCCTTAATCTTCCTCTTCCCGCTACATACGCTGAAGTTAGAATAAATCTTGCTTTTTAATTCTGGAACTGCAATATTTCAGGTTCTGGAGAGGGAACTAGAACATTCATAAACTCAAAGTAGTTCTATGACAGAATCGGTTATAGAAATCAACCAATATTCTAACCAAGTTACTTGAAGCTCTTTTGGAACACTAAGCCCTCTGATGAAAAAAAATAAGAAAATTTAAAGAGTTTATATCATTACGCATTTCAGATTAAAAAATCTTTCTCTCTAGTGAGAGTTCTTGTAGCTGAAAAAAGAATTAAGAAAAACTTGGTGTTTTATTCATATTCTCCTGATCAGGCTTGAAAGAGCAGGAGAGGAGGAGCAAGAAGCCAGAGCTCACCTCGTGCATGTACGGATCTACGAGGATTTCAAAAGGCCCAATGGCCAAGGAGATGTTCGATGCAGAGGTTGGAATGGTGAGCATGTAGTGGAAGGTCTTTTTCCTCATGTCATGGGTATACACGGTCTCCACCAAATCTCCATTGGAAACCGCCACCATGGCAGCATCCACTGTGAACTCTAATTTCCACGTGCATAATTCAGAGTACGAATCAACACATGGGAACCAAAATCTAGAAAAAAGATCAACAGTACAGAAAATGTTGAAAATGTACCCTGCATTGTTCCTCCCACATATAAGTCATTTTAACAGTTACAGAATGCATACAGAATATTTCTTTTGGATCTCTGCACACTAATGCTTTCTACTGAGCAACCTGAAAGAATGTGATTAACGATACAGCCCTGTCTCCAAACATTACTTGACAATACTAATAAAATATATTATGTGATACCTCCAGTTTAAACCCTGAAAAGAAGTAACCAAGTCTGAGTTTCTGATTTTTTAATTAAAAATAATTTTTACTTGTATATTCAGTTTTTATGTAGCATTCATTTTTAGGAATGAAAAATGCTTACAATAAAGTTTTAAAAAATACAATATTCAGAATCCATTCCATACATCAGGAAACTGCTTCTCTGGAATATGTGATGCATTGTATAAATTCAAACAGCACTGATAAAGCCAGACATTAAATTTCTAGTCAATGTTCTACTCAGATCAGGTTTTACTGTGTACCAGGGTCTGTACTTGTTACTGAAATACAAAGAAGGATAAGACAATATCCCTGGCTTGGAGGAGTTAATAGTCTGAAGAGAAAACAAAGAGAATATTTCAACAACGTGGTTAAGTACAGAGCTACAAGAATGAACCACAGTTACACGGAACAATAAAGGTACACCTCACTACCACCATCATACAAGAAAGGCAGATATAAAGAGCACGATACATACGCTTCCACTTAATAAAGTTCAAAAGTAGGTGCAACTAATCTATGGCATTCTGGAGCTCAGGATGGAGGTTATTTCTCAGGCTATCAGGAGAAG
Source organism: Redunca redunca (assembly GCA_006410935.1). NCBI lineage: Eukaryota > Metazoa > Chordata > Mammalia > Artiodactyla > Bovidae > Redunca > Redunca redunca. The sequence continues at coordinate 110,002 of SJYQ01003743.1, forward strand.
TCAGTGGAAGTGGGTAGACGCAGTGACCCTGCAATGCTGATGACGCTACAGTTCTTTTTCTCAACCTGAGTGTGAATTACAGGAATCTGTTCACTTTGCAAAGGTACCAAGCTTTCTATTTACAATTCATTAATTTTCTGTATGCTGTTTTACTTCAATACAAAAGTTTAAAGAATAAAAGAACGGAGATGACTTCAGAAGAGCAGACTTGAAGAAGAACGGAGGGAGGACAGGGCTGAGGAGGAGGGACCAAAGGGCAAGATTCAGGAGGGGAACGCGGCTGCGGCCCAGGCTCACACTCCTCATCCGACACGAAACACCCGTACTGCATGTACACACATACAGGGAGAAACCCAACTGGAAACACGCAGTCAGCTGTGATCCCTAAGAATGCGTACTCTACCTTGTGGAGTTCTGATACCCACAAGAGAACACATGAGCACCTCTCTCTGCCATGCTTCCCTCTACACTGGGTACCACGAAATGCAGGCCTCCTTTTGGCTGATCCAAAGAAAAATTGATGTGTATCTTTAGGACCTTTAACTCTGCAACAAAGAAGCACATACACAGACATATAAATACATATCAGGTAACAGTGGTCGATGTAACAGGGGTAAAGACTAACACGGAACATGAAGTGGGAACCAAAGGCTGAGCGTTACCTAGGAACACCACACTGTCTAACGCATGCAGGCGGTTAACCACCTCTCTGCCTACAGGAGCCCGGCAACCTGCTTCTCCTGGTGTCCTCAGCGTAAGTGGGAAGGCGCTCAGGCCTGTCTGACTCTGTGCAACCCCAGGGACTACAGTCCACGGGATTCTCCAGGGCAGAATCCTGGAGTGGGTGGCCTTTCCCTTCTCCAGGGCATCTTCCCGACCCAGGGACGGAACCCGGGTCTCCCGCATTGCAGGCGGGTTCTTCACCAGCTGAGGCCCCAGGGATTGGTGTCCTCATCACCACTCAATTTTAGTTGCTACTAGCTGTGGGCTCTCAAAACACAGATCATACCATATTCTCCTCTCAACATTTCTGACAGTGCTATACTGCCAAAAGAAAAAAAGTTCAAAACTACCACCTAGGACACTTATGGTCTCCCAGACCCCATTCAAAACTTACTTTTCAAGTCTGTTCACTTACTATGCTCCCACAAATCCTGCTAATCCTGCTTGTGACTTTGAGAAGTAGGAGCAGGGAGTCGCGTAGGTGGGAGGGGTTACCCCCAAATTTACATTATGCAGCATTAATCATTATGCTTTATTTCTAAGCAATAAATATGCGCTGCATTCCCAAGACTGGGCTTCCTAGGTGGCTCAGTGGTAAAGAGCCCGCCTGCCAGGGCAGGGGATGCAGAAGCCTCGGGTTCAGCCCTTGGGCCTGGAGGATCCGCTGGAGGAGGAAACAGGCAAGTCACTCCAGTACTCTTGCTTGGAAAGTCCCATGGACAGAGGAGCCTGGCGGGCCTCCGTCCATGGGCTGTAAAGAGTCAGACACAACTGAACACACACACACACATATCCATCATTCACAAGATTAAAAAAACTGTTTCTTTTAATTTCACCCAGAATATGACAACAATATGGACTTTTTCAAATCCCTGAAAATACAATGACGACCTTCCATGCCTTTCCCCTAAATCAGGCACTATCTCTAAAAAATAAACTCCTCCCCCACCACACACACACAAACTATCCAAAAAAAGCAAAAACAAACAGAGTACTTTACTTCCTCACTTTGATTAATCTCATACAGCAGAATAAAGGCAGGCAGAGACGTGCAAAGATCAAAACAGCTGCAACTTTATACAGGAAGAGAAAGAACTAGAAATAATAAAAGTGTGCCGAGCGGGTGCTAGAAACCCCAGGTTCTAGCCTTGGCTCCTCTCCTCATCAGTCACATTCAGCAGGTCACTTACTCTCTTTAGACTTTAGATTGCTCTTCTGCGAAAGGAAGAAACTGAATAAGATTTTTTAGGATCCTTCCTTTTACAGAACTCTGTGATTCTAAACTGACTTAATATCATATGAGTTCTCTTCCATTTGTTTTTTTAAAATAACTTTCACTTTAAAAACTACATTGAAATGAGCTGCTTTTTGTCACAGCACTTGATTGCTGTTTTCCTATTAGCCAGTTGTCTTTAAGGAAAAAAGCTCCCAGCTCCTGTGTACCCCAGCTGACTGTAACTTAAACACCATAGACCTCCATGAAAGCTCTTAGTTGCTGAGTCCAGCACGACCTGGCTGTGCAGTCGGGTGCCAACACTTTACCGTCGACGTGCTTCCACAGCTTCTGTGTACCCCAGCTGACTGTAACTTAAACACCATAGACTGTCATGAAAGCTCTTAGTCACTGAGTCCAGCACGGCCTGGCTGCGCAGTCGGGTGCCGGACACTTTACCGTCGACGTGCTTCCACAGCTCTGACGGGACCTTGATGCTCAGCTCCCCGTTCCCTGCGTCAGGGTCCACGGCACCAACCGCAGCCGCGTAAGCGCTGGAGAAGTGACTGAGATTCCTCCTGGGGAGAGGGGGAAGAGGAGAGAAAGCCGGGCTTAACAACAGGACACGCATTTCACCAAATGTTTCTTAAATCCTTGGCACCACTTGTTTGTAAGCATTATATCATCTTCCATAAATCACAGGAATGCTTTTGAGCCAAGTTAACTACAGATTTATTGCCCAAGACAAAAACTTATGCAAGAAGGCCAAACCAGTCGATCCTAAAGGAAATCAACCCTGAATATTCACTGAGAGGACTGATGCTGAAGCTCCAACACTTTGGCCACCGATGCAAAGAGCTGACTCACTGGAAAAGACTCTGGTGCTGAGAAAGATGGTGGGCAGGAGGAGAAGGGGACGACAGAGGAAGAGACGGCTGGATGGCATCACCGACTCGACGGTCCTGAGTCTGAGTGAGCTCCGGGAGTTAGTGATGGACAGGGAGGCCTGAATGCTGCAGTCCACGGGGCGGCAAAGAGTCGGACACGACGACAGCGAGCGCAGTGGCACACACGGTCTGCTAACAGAGTCTGTTCACCGACGCTATGCGTTTGTTATGACTATCACGCCCTCCATGAAGTTCAGAACACCAGAGCCACTACAGTTTCCTGATACGAACGTAAAGAATACAGGCAGAACTGAAAAAATAATTAGCATCTATCTGGCAAAAATGTGAATGGATTCAGCCAGCTTTATACTCTGACAGAAATTCAAGATGTTTAAAACGAGTCAGGATTAATTCCTCAGAAGATGCCACTGCTCCCCCTCACTCCACAGTGCACGACAACGTAAGCTCTATGGAGGAGGGACGTTCGTGTGGTTCACTGTTACATCCCCTAAATGCCAGGGACTTTCGACAGGTAGGTTCGTAGCTCAGCCGTGTCCCACTCTTTGCAACCCCACAGCCCACCAGGCTCCTCTGTCCATGGGATTCTCCAGAACAGAACAGCTCAAGTGGGCTGCCATGCCCTCCCTCCTCCAGGGGATCCTCCCGACCCAGGGGTCAAACCCCCGCGTGCTGCACTGCGGGTGGATTCCTTCCCACTGAGCCACCTGCTCACTGGGCACTTGGTCTCACTTCCCTCTGGATGAACGCCCCCGACAGAAGGCTTATGGAAATATGAAAACACTGTTCTCATCTGATTTTCTAATTTTTTTCCATAAAGTAACTCATATACATACATATTCACACACACACACAAGTCACATTTCCTCACTGCAATCAGTGAAAGTAACACAGAGGAAATGGAACAAAGGGCAAGGAATAGCAAGAGCAAGGAAGCGAGATCAGACACGACCTTGTGAGACGCACTGCTGTGACCTGCACGCCAGTCGTCCGCCCTCAGATGAGCCCACCAAGCGCAGTCGGTGACGCTTCACTAACTGGATACACCTTTAGCCTAGTTAAAGACGAGTTTCATGTGCTCTGCAGAATGACTGCAGGGAACGTAAACCAGGGGGGGCTATTCAGGAAAGCACTGCACTTACACACCCGCACCATGGCAGCGGCCATTCCTCCCGCAGCTGCAGCTCTACACTCACCAGGAAGGATGTCACGCCAACCACGTCTTTAAAACCGCAAAGCACAGGGCTCTGAAATTAGGTAAGCCGACTTCTCGGGACTTTTAACACTGCCTTTCTGTTAGATAAACATGTGAAATATAGGGCATAAAAACTCCAGGACCATCTTTTCTCTTTTAATTATCATACAGCGAAAGTAACTCTTTCCCTTTGGTATGTAATTCTGTGAATGTCAGTGTGTGTAGCCACTACGAGTGGGATAGAGGACAGCTCTGCCATCCCCCAGAGTCCCTTGTGCCAAACACATGGGATCATAAGGATGTAGTTTTGAGGCTGGCTTTTATCTCACTCAGTATGTCTTTGAAATCCATCTAAGGGGCACATGTACCAAGTCTGTCCCTTATTATAATGAACAGGATTCCACTGTAGAGACTGTACCACAGATTGTTTACTGTTTATTTACTCGTCCCCTAAAAGACAGCCAGGTTCTTTCCAGCTTTTGGCTATTAGGAATAAAACTGCATCAAACAACTGTGTATCAGTTTTTATGTGATTTTAACTTTCGTTTCTGCAGTACAAACAGGCAAATGTGGGACCGCTGAGTCACATGGCAACTGTAAGCTCAGCTTCGTAAGAGTCCGCTGAGCTGTTTCCCCGAACAGCTGTGCCATTCTGCATCCCATCAGCAGTACAGCACAGCGCCAGGGCTCCGCATCCTCACCAGCACTTAGCTAACACACTCTGCTAGTTAGAGACTACTTTGGACATCGACAGGTTGTAACTTCTCTTCAGTAAAATTTCAAAAACACGAAATCTGAAAGCCAGTTATTTCTGAAATTTAAAAATAAAAAAAACTCATTGTTACAAAAAAGCTAAATTTAAACATTATATATTAAACCACTCTTTTTTTTTTTAATGGAAAATTATTCTCACTCAATCTCACTTCCTGAGAAGAGGTAAAGTGGTCCAAATAAAACGGTGAGTCACTATAAATGGAATCTATTGGAAAGCCAGTTTGAGGAACAATCTTCCCATGGCTTGGATTTTACTGTTTCCTTTTGTAAAAACCTAATAAAAGCCAAAAATCACCAGGCAGGACTATGGTAAGTGCTTCAGTTTCCAGAATGACAATGACTGTACAATACTAACATGCCCCGGCCTACAGCCAGCACAGGGCCAACCCCCAGGCTTCCTCAGGGAAACAAAGCTTCGAGAGGAGCGATGCTACAGAGGATATTGAAAAACAAGCACATCAGTGTAAAATCAAAAGAATTTTCCCCAAGAACCAATCATAAGTGTCTATACTGAGTTAAAATGATCTGCTCTTTGTCCAGAACGTGCACTTTTAAACCTGAATGCGCAGACTTTGCAAAGCTTAAGATTCCAGTTTGTAAACTTTATCTCCATTAAAAAAATCATGGAAGCAAAACATATTACATCAGCAAAGTGTATATACTCTAAGTATTCAGCTCCATGAACTTTCACAAAACCAGCGGAAGCAGCAATGCGAGCAAGGGCCGAGCCTTTCGGCAGCCCCCAAAGCCCTCCTGTCGTCACTAGCCGGGCCCTGCTGCTCACGGCGGGGAGCGCAGTGCTCTGCCGACAGTGGGGCGGGCCAACAACTCCACACACCTTCCCGTGTGTGACTCGTTCTATCCGACATTCCATCTGTGAAGCCCATCCACACCTCTGCACTGAACTGTCGGTCATTCAGTCTGCTCGTCTTAGAGCCCCACCAGTGACTCTCCCGTTCTAGTGCTGACGGGTCTTCGGGTTCTTTGCGGCTCTGACGATCACGACGCTGCTGAGAGCACTGCTGTGCCTTTCTCGTGGCGGGCATGCTGGGCATACGTGCGTGAGTGAGACTCTTCAGTCACAGAGCACAAACACATCTGATGTCAATTCACATTTCTACTAGCTGTGTCTGAAAAGCAGTGATGCTATATTCTTGTCAACATTCAGTTTTCTCTTCTGCACTTAGTTTTGACAGTTCACAGACAAAATAAATGAAAGACAGAAAAATTCATTTTCCAGAAACAGAACCAATATCAAAATTAATAAAAATGAGGGACGTTCCTGGTGGTCCGGTGGTTAAGACTTTTAGCTACCCATGCAGGGGGCACAGGTCTGACCCCTGGTCAGGACACTAAGATCCTGAACGCTGCATGGCACAAGCAAAAAATAAAATTAAAATGCCTTCTTAAAAATAATCAAAGAAACATTTGATATGATGCCATGAAATAAGGTCGTTCAGAGAAAACTCTACTGTAACAAGCTTTTCTATGAAAAGGCCTAGGGGATTCCACTGATAACAAGTTTAAACCTGAGTGACTTTAACGTAGCTATACAAAAAATATCCTAAATCATGATGGTGTGGTCACTGACCTAAAACCAGACATCCTGGAGTGTGAGGTCAAATGGGCCTTAGGAAGCATTACTACGAACAAAGATAGTGGAGGTGATAGAATTCCAGCTGTTATTTCAAACCCTAAAAGATAATCTTGTTAAAGTGTTGCACTCGATACGCCAGCAAATTTGGAAAACTCCACAGCAGCCACAGAAGTAGAAAAGACCAGTTTTCATTTCAATCTTCAAAGAAGGCAACGTCAGAGAATGTTTTAACTACTATATGGTTGCGCTCACTTCATATGCCAGCAAGGCTATGCTCAGAATCCTCCAAGTTAAGCTTCAGCAGCATGTGAACCAAGAACTTCCACATGTATAAGCTGGGTTTCAAATAGGTAGAAGCAGCAAAGATCAAATTGCCTACATTGGATGGATCATATAAAAAGCAAGAGAATTCCAGAAAACACTGACTTCTGCTTCATTGATTATTCGAAAGCCTTTGACTGTGTGGATCACAATAAATTACGGAAAATTCTTAAAGAGACAGGAATATCAGACTATCACACCTATCTCCTGAGAAACCTGTATGCAGGTCCAGAAGCAGCAATAAGAACCAGACATGGAACAGCAGACTGGTTCAAAACTGGGAAAGGAGTATGACAAGGCTGTATATGGTCACCCTGCTTACTTAATTCATATGCAGAGTACATCATGAGAAATGTTGGACTGGATGAAGCACAAGCTGGAATCAAGATTGCCGGGAAAAATATCAACAAGCTCAGATTTGCAGATGACATCACTCTAATGGCAGAAAGCAAAGAGCCTCTTGATGAAGGTGAAAGAGAAGACTGAAAAAACTGGCTTGAAACTCAACATTCAGAAAACTAAGATCATGGCCTCCAGTCCCATTACTTCATGGCAAGCAGAAGGGGAAAAAGTGGAAGCAGCGACAAATTTTACGTTCTTTGGCTCTAAAATCACTGAAGCCATGAAATTAAAAGACACTTGCTCCTTGGAAGGAAAGCTATGGCAAACCTAGACAGCATATTAAACAGCAGAGACATCACTTTGCTGACAAAGGTCTGTAAAGTCAAAGCTATGGCTTTTCCAGTAGTCATGTACAGATGTGAGAGTGGTCCATAAAAAAGGATGAATGCTTTCAAACTGGGGTGCTGAAGAAGACTCTTGATTCCCTTGGACTGCAAGGAGATAAAATCAATCACTCCTAAAGGAAATTAACCCTGAATTTTCATTGGAAGGACTCTTGCTGAAGCTAAAGTTCCAATACTTTGGCCACCTGATGTGAAGAGCTGACTCACTGGAAAAGGTCCTGCTGCTGGGGCAGACTAAAGGCAAAAGGAGGAGGTGGCAGAGAGTAAGATGGTTAGACAGGGTCACCAGTGCAATGGACGAGGGTCTCAGCAAACTCCGGGAGACAGCAGAGGATGGAGGAGCCTGGTGTCCCCGAGGTCGCAAGGAGTTGGACACAACTTTGCAACTGAACAACAATTTGAGAAGCCTAATGGCTTTCAAGTCACTAGAACACTGAGTCTAGATCAGAACAAAACGGTCCTGCTGCTGTGCGTGTGTGATCACAGGAAGTCCAAATGAGAAGAACCCTATTTAGCTACAGGGCTACAACATGTAAGAAAACGCGAGGCCAAACGAAAGCATTCATGAACGGAGGAGGGAATGGCTCACAAACTCGCAGAGGTTCAAGTGAGGAATGACTGAGGCACTGAGATGTGGCAGACCGGAAAAGAGGAAACTCACACGAGAACAATTTTTAATTAGAGTAAGTTTCTGGACATTATAGCAAAACAGACGAACTCGATGTAATAACGTTCTAAGATTCAGAAATCATGAAAGGGGTGCTTTAAAAAACAGTGAGCTCAACAGAAGGTGGAACAGTATAGGGAAAAATTCCTCTTGAAGTTTTGACTAAACAAACCCCAAAGTTCTCTGCACTGTGACAACTCAGTTCCAGCCAATACTCCTACAACAACTGCCAGTGAGGCACTGTGGATGAGTTAAAATATTAAACTGTCCATATTACCTAACCATAAATAATCAATAAAGGAATCAACCCCTTCTACCATACGATATCAGCAAAATAGTAACACTTAAAATCTCTCTACACAGATGTCTATATAAAAATACAGGACTGAAAAAATATACACAGGACTTAGAAAATCTAAAAGCAGAACTAAAACATCAAATCTCATCAGTTTAGAAACAGCTTCAGTCGCTTGGTCGTCGCCTGTGACTTCAGTTAGCTCTATTTCTACCGTCACTCCTCAGTGGGAACGAAGACAGGAGACAGGAACTAAACTGATTCCTGAAACTGAGGAAAGCGGAGACTTTTCGAGAAAAATAAACAAGCTTTTCTCAAGGTAGCAAAGCCCATCTATGGCAGGGGAGGATCAAGGAGGGGACCTGTCAGAAACAGCCTCTGGCAAAAACCTACCTTTCCCTTTTCCAAGAAGAAAGAAACGCAGCAAACAGAAACAAAGAGAAGGCCACCAAAGAGACACAGCGTCCATGGAAGCAGACTACATCTACAACGTAAGTTCAAGTAGAAAATGTATTTGGAGAAACTTCATGGGCTTATTTTAGAGAGAGGCAGAAGGGGAGAAGCCTTACATGTTACGTAACCAACAGGGTTTCTAACTGCTAGGACAGGTAGTTTAACGTGTCAGCTAATGTTTACTTGGATAAAATAGGAAGAAATGCCTTTTAATCTCTTATCTAAATGCTTCCCTCCCTTATATTCCCCCTGCAGTTCAAAAGCGCTACATTTCAACCAAGGCAAGCATACTCTTGCCATAAAAAATAGAAGGGTTTGGCACCTTAACTGTAAAACAAATGAGAAGAAAAAGTGATGAAGCAGCATGTTACTCCTCTGAACTTCAGGACATTCCGGTATGTACTCTAGATCAAGTTTAACCACTGAATTTCAAGTTTAATTTTCAATTTCAAATCCACTCTATTCAATTTCTGCTTCAGCTTTAGTAGAAATTTTATTGCTTTATTCAACAATGAAAGTTACTCTGGAAACAAGAAAGGTGGTGTAAGTATCTAGGGACATGATAAAGATCTTAACTACCTGTCCTTCCCAAAGTCTTCTTTAAAAATAAATAACATCATCACAAGAGATCATTTTCACACCTTAACTACCTGTGAACAAAGTCTTCTTTAAAAATAAATATCATAAAAAATACATAAATAAATAAATATCATCATTACAAGAGATCATTTTCACATCTTAACTTAGAGCTAAGCAGTATTTCTTCTGAACCACTGGTATGCTTCTGTCTTGTTTTAGGAATCTTAAGAACAATAGCATTTCCCTCTTTAATATGGTAAGCAGAAATCTCAAAACCAAACCTACAGTTCTCCAGTAACTTAAGTGTGGTACACACCGTCCTATAATTTTTTCACTCTTCATGCTAATTTCATTAGCTACTTTAAAAAACTACTGTCGAATAAAGTTCTAAAATCAACCTCAAACCCTCTTTTGAACAAGTCAGAGAATAAACAAACACCAACAAAAACAGCTCTCTTAAAAATAAGCAGGGCTCTAGAACCAGGCAGGAAAGCAGGGGCTGCCCTGAGTATTTAAGTGACCATGGCTAAGAGTGGTGGTGCCACTGAAAAGACAAATTTATTCTATCCTTTCCAATCTCCCAACTGAACCTTCAAAAATCCTCTCCTTTATGACTCCCTTTTCTTTCTTTATCATACTAAAAGTGATGAGGCATCTTCCTATCACTGGAGAGAAGTTTTAGGGGATATCATCACCTCAGAATTAACCAAGTAAAGCTTGCTTCCTCGACAGATCTGGAGTCCACTGTTCCTATCACTGCCCTGTCAGATTTTCTTCTTTGAAACCTGAGCAGCAACAACTGGTACGGCGCCGTGCAAACACTGTGCCCTGTGACCAGCAAAGGGAGAAGCTTCTTACCCGTCACCAGGAGCAGAGACCTGCACTAGGCTCCGTGCTCTGTAACAGCCTATATGGGGAAAGAAACTAGAGATGACACAGGTGTGACGGATTCACTCTGCTGAACACCTGAAACACAGCCCTGTGCGCCAACTGCAGGAGCCCGCTCTCCCTGTGGAATCCATGGAGAGAGTGTCTCGGGGAGCCTGCGGCAATGGCCTCCAGTGCTTCCCGAGTCCTACCGTTCTTCAAGAACCCTGGCTGGATGGGAGGACAGGAGGCCTGGGATCTTGGTCCGCATCCCTGGGGCGATTCACTCACTCACTCACTCTACAAATCTCTGCTGAATGCCAGGTGGTGTGCCAGCCTCTGAGGAGACAGCAAGGCAAAGGCAGGTCTGCAGTCTGACCTTTGCTCTCGTGGAGCTCACTGGAAAGCAGCGCTTTCAGACAGTGCAACTAGCAACTGGCACAGAGTGCAACTGACGTTATGATGGGGAAAGCACAGGATAAAGCTCAGTTCCTGGCTGTCAGTTAGATGGATATATGAGGCCTTTCCACTTCACAAGGGGTGATGAGCACGACAAGGGACGATGGGTTTGGGGAAGCTGTGCGACGCTGTACAAGGTGTGAAGAAACATAGCACGCAGATGCTCTCCACCTCCAGACTAGTTAAAATAGCACCGAGACTAAAAGGAGCTTATAATTTATTAAAAAACAAGAGTTTATAGTTTAGGGCACTCTACCCCCAAATACTGAGAATCAAAGAAACGATACAACGCAATGCCATCAATGCGTGCCATCAAAATTTAGAGAAACAACTGCCTTCAAATGTACTTGACAGTGTTTAAATCAGCACAAATCTTACTGGCGCACAATCAAGTAAAATGTTAAAAAGAGCCGTAAGAATAATCAGCAATCCTATTTTCCTAAGGAAATAATTCAAAGTAAAAGAAAAAAAAAATCTAGAAAATAATCAGTCCACACTATACTGAGTAAATGAAATATTGCCTGACCATAAAAACAATAACAGAGTGAAAACAAAGTATTTAAATGAGAAATGTAGAACATACGCTGGTCATTAAAAA
>SJYQ01003743.1:121478-140357 GCA_006410935.1 Redunca redunca
GCTGTCAAATATTTCATAGAATAAAGTAGTTTCTGCTCTATAGATTACAGTATCCCCAATTCACTGAAGATTATATTAATATCCATGAAACAAATTTTTTTAAAAAAACAAAAGTAGAAAACTGGCTAAGAAAGTTTATTTAAAGTTCTCTGATAAAGGAAAATTAATAACTTACTATGTTGACCAGAGCCAGTAAAATTTCTTGAATCAAATGGGAAAAGTGGCAGAAGCAACAGAAGTTACATAATTGCAGAGAATAATTTGGGAACCAGAGTCTAATAATAACCTAAGAGAACTACGATGAGAATACTGATCCTTTAAGAAACACCAACGTTCACAAGCGTGTGACTCACTGTTTCGATTCACTGTGACAAACTTCCAAGGTTGGATCATTATAAATAAAGGCAGCTTCTAAGTCATTTATCCTCACTCGGTATATTCTACATTGCTTGCTGTTCAACTTGATTCTATTTAAGTTTGCAACTGTGGGAAATATAGTCAGTTCCACAAATCCCTGTAAAGAGAAGGAATAATAATTTCATTATAATTAGTACTGGTATACTTTACAACATACTTCTTTGATTTCTACTTATACACATACTACACTCCAGAGACAGAATCTCAAACAGGCACACACACACAAGTGCTCTAACTTCACCTCAAGTGCGGTTGTCTGAGTGACTAAATGGGTGTGAATTCTGACTTTATCATCCTGGTGTTTCACATTCACTATCAGTGAAAATTAAACCAGATGCTAGAAGAAAAAGTAAAATGACTCAAATTTTATTTTATACTATATATATAATGTAAATATGTATATTTTATATTATNTATAGACAGACTAGAACCCAAACAGGGAGGAAGGGGAAAAAAATCCAAGAGCAAAGAGAGACTCAAAACCAGTTCAGGGAGTAAAAGAAAACTGCCCCTGGGGACCTCCCTGGTGGTACAGAGGTTAAGAATCCACCTCCCACTGCAGGGGAATCAGGCTCAATCCCTGGCTGGGGAACCAAGACCCCACACGCCACAGGACAACAAGGTCCAAGACCCCCAACTACTGAGTGCACACAGGCTGCAGCCCCGGAACCACAGCAAGGAGCCCGGCACCACAATCCCGCGTGCCCCATCTAAGACCCGACGCGGCCAAAAATCAATTAATGTTGTTTATAAAAAAGAAAGAAAACAGCCCTTCAAAACAGGGTAAAAACTATACCACCAAAGCTAACAAGTACGCATCTCTGCTCATGGGAGGTAAATCAGGACACGTGAAGTAGCAAGAGTTACAAGAAACATTCAGGAAAGGAGGAAAAAAATCTACTGCAGCCTCCAAGAGCAGCAGACACTTCAAAGTGCTGGATAATTCTCTACCAAGCAGTCCCAAAGGCCATGCAGTTCCACCACCTCAGCCTGGTGGTGAGCAAGCTATTGGAAGCATGTACAAAAGACACGAGAGACAGTTACATCCACCGTCCACTACCCTCCTACTCTGAATCAAATGGGAAAGACAGACCAGTGAAACATGGAATCTATGTCCAGTGAGTTTAATATTCTGGGTTGAAAGCACAAAATATGGGAGAGCATGAAACAGTAACATTTCAAGGGTTGAAAATCCCAGGAATATCTAAAATAAAACTCAGGCAATAACCACAGAGAACAAGATTACAACAATTAATTATAAGGGCTATTATTAAGCGCTACTATATGTCACACTGGAATTCCGTCACCTCCACTAGCTTTGTTCGTAGTGATGCTTTCTAAGGCCCACTTGACTTCACAGTCCAGGATGTCTGGCTCTAGATGAGCGATCACACCATTGTGATTATCCGGGTCGTGAAGATCTTTTTTGTACAGTTCTTCTGTGTATTCTTGCCACCTCTTCTTAATATCTTCTGCTAATGTTAGGCCCATACCATTTCTGTCCTTTATCGAGCCCATCTTTGCATGAAATGTTCCCTTGGTATCTCTAATTTTCTTGAAGAGATCTCTAGTCTTTCCCATTCTGTTGTTTTCCTCTATTTCTTTGCACTGATCGCTGAGGAAGGCTTTCTTATCTCTCCTTGCTATTCTTTGGAACTTGGCATTCAGATGCAGTTGAGCTATTTCAAATCCTGAAAGATGACACAGTGAAAGTGCTGCACTCAATATGCCAGCAAATATGCTGGAAAACTCAGCAGTGGCCACAGGACGGGAAAAGGTCAGTTTTCATTCTAATCCCACAGAAAGGTAATGCCAAAGAATGCTCAAACCACCGCACAATTATACTCATCTCACATGCTAGTAAAGTAATGCTCAAAATTCTCCAAGCCAGCCTTCAGCAATACGTGAACCGTGAAATTCCTGATGTTCAAGCTGGTTTTCGAAAAGGCAGAGGAACTAGAGATCAAATTGCCAACATCCGCTGGATCATGGAAAAAGCAAGAGAGTTCCAGAAAAACAGCTATTTCTGCTTTATTGACTATGCCAAAGACTTTGACTGTGTGGATCACAATAAACTGTGGAAAATTCTGAGAGAGATGGGAATACCAGACCACCTGACCTGCCTCTTGAGAAATCTGTATGCAGGTCAGGAAGCAACAGTTAGAACTGGACATGGAACAACAGAATGGTTGCAAATAGGAAAAGGAGTACGTCAAGGCTGTACATTGTCACCCTGGTTATTTAACTTATATGCAGAGTACATCATGAGAAACCCTGGGCTGGAAGAAACACAAGCTGGAATCAGATTGCCAGGAGAAATATCAATAACCTCAGATATGCCGATGACACCACCCTTATGGCAGAAAGTGAAGAGGAACTAAAAAGCCTCTTGATGAAAGTGAAAGAGAGTGAAAAAGTTGGCTTAAAGCTCAACATGCAGAAAACGAAGATCATGGCATCTGGTCCCATCACTTCATGGCAAATAGATGGGGAAACAGTGGCAGACTATTTTTTTGGGCTTCAAAATCACTGCAGATGGTGACTGCAGCCATGAAATTAAAAGATGCTTACTCCTGGGAAGAAAAGTTATGACCAACCTAGACAGCATATTCAAAAGCAGAGATATTACTTTGCTGACTAAGATCCGTCTAGTCAAGGCTATGGTTTTTCCAGTGGTCATGTATGGCTGTGAGAATTAGACTGTGAAGAAAGCTGAGCGCCGAAGAATTGATGTTTTCGAACTGTGGTGTTGGAGAAGACTCTTGAGAGTCCCTTGGACTGCGGGGAGATCCAACCAGTCCTTTCTAAAGGAAATCAGTCCTGGGTGTTCACTGGAAGGACTGATGCTGAAGCTGAAACTCCAGTACTTTGGCCACCTCATGTGAACAGCTGACTCACTGGAAAAGACTCTGATGCTGGGAGGGATTGGGGACAGGAGGAGAAGGGGACGGCAGAGGATGAGATGGCTGGATGGCATCACCGACTCAATGGACATGAGTTTGAGTGAACTCCGGGAGTTGGTGATGGACAGGGAGGCCCGGCGTGCTGCGATTCATGAGATTGCAAAGAGTCGGACATGACTGAGCGACTGAACTGAACTGGTATGTTACACATAACACTAGATACTTTTGTATATTTTAATCCTATTAACAACATTAAGAGATAGGTATTACTTTATACATATTAAGAATTAAGAAAATTAAATCATTACTAAGTGGAGAACTGAGATTCAAACCCACATCTACATGACTGCAACCGATCCCCACTATGCCACAATGTCTTGCAGTGCAATGCTTATCAATAATATGCAAGAATTTTTTTTTAGGTAACATTCAGCCCAACTGCTCAAACGCCCATCTAGAGCCCCCTTCCCCCCAACTGACAAATAACAATCATACATCTTTAAATTAGACCATCGGGACAGATCTATTTGCCTGGAAGCAGATAATAAAAAAAGCAGAAGCAGTAACACTGATAAAGTCTGTGAACTGAAAGGTGTTAAACTGTGAGCGATTGTAGGAAGACTCAAGTTCCCTTAACTAGCACATCAGCAATCCAATGACCAATCGACATGAATGTAGTGGATTAGCCGAAAGACTAAGCAAAACTAAAGCGAAGTTGCTCAGTCATGTCCAACTCTTTGAGACCCCATGGGGTGTAGCCTACCGGGCTCCTCTGTCCATGGAATTTTCCGGGCAAAGGTACTGGAGTGGGTTGCCATTTCCTAAGATAACATCAAAAGTGAACCAGAAAAGATTACGGAAACTGCTGTCAAGAAGTAGTCACATGAGACAGAAGAATAAGCTTTGGCTTTCTAAACTAAGGTTAACAGTAATAAAACAGTGAATGGAGTATACTCTGTCACGATAGGGAAAGCCCAGCCTCGAGGCATCAGGTCTCTGACACCATCTAGAGCCCTAACCTGCACCGGCCTGTCAGGCGCAGACCCACTGACTGGCCTGCAACCCTGCAGCCCCAGCTCCGGCAGGGCAGCCCCAGCTGGCGCAGGACGCAGCCTCCAGGGCTGCAAACCGCTCCCTCTTCCTGCTCTCGCTCCCGCCCCAGCACCTCACCCCGAATGTCCGTCCTCCTGGAGTCCCTCGAGCTTGTCAACCTTTTCTAAAGCTCCTTTACTTCCCCGCCTTAGATGAAACATCTCCTGATTCTCCTTTGAAAAGAAGCTATAAACTCTTTTATTCAGGCTTTCACGCAGCACAGGCTGAGAGAGCGAGGGCAGAACAGTGTCCTCGAGTTCTTACTGCCCCAGCCCCACTACTCAGCAGGTGGACGAGCATGAGCTAAGCTCCTCAAGCTCTCTATTCCTGTTTCCAGTGGCGGTGGTGTCGCACACAGTCCTGTCCGACTCTGCAACCCCACGGGCTAACGGCCTGCCAGGTTCATCTGTCCATGGAATTTTCCAGGCAAGAATACTGCAGTGGGTTGCCTACTACACGGGAGCTTCCTGACCCAGGGACTGAACCTGCGTCTCTTGTCTCCTGCACTGACAGGAGGATTCTATACTGCTGAGCTACCTGGGAAGCCCGTACCTCAGCTTCCTCATCTGCAAAACAAGAATAGCAATACTACCTACCTTTTGGTATTATTGTAACTGAGCAATTTAAAACAAGGAAAGCACTTAAAATCACAGCTGGCATCCAGTGAAAGCTTTTGTCATTCTTCTTAGACTCTGCTTCATCTCCAGACTCTGCTTCATCTCCTGTGCGCTCATGCCGCACTGAACACCGTCGTCTGCTCCTTTCATTAACATTGCCCCAATTCCCGATATTCACACTGGAAGCTCCTACTTTCCCTTTCTAAGCCATCTCAGCCGTCACGCTGGGCCATGGACTCAGACACAGCTGATCCGTCAGGAACACTGCTTCTCAGTTCCTGCATTTCCGCTCCTACCATCTTCACAGCCATTCCGGGACAGCAGTCAAGGTCACACATGGGGAGACAGCCGTCACTGCTCAGCACGGCCCCGAGTGTCCGCAATGCCTGCCCTCCCACCAGCCCTCCTGGCGACCCTGCGGGCCACTCCTGCTCCTTGGCCTCCTCCAGTCTCTCTCTGAAACCCTCCCTGGTATTTTCAGGGCTGCCATCTTCCTTGGCCGTCTAAGAGCCTTACCTTGACCCGCTCTTCTGTCAACTACCGAGGCTCTCGCCCTTTGGCTACCCGCGCCTATCTCCTCCTCCCATTTTGGAGAGTCCCTTCCACCCCTCGCTAGAAGCCACGCTCCATTAGTCACCTTCGCCTGGAGCTGCAGTCTCTCTTTCACAGGACTTTCCCCCCGACCCACAAACATATTCAACTCTCTCTTATCTGTCTTTTAAATCTTAACTTCTATGTCACCTCAAATAAATTATTTTTTGCCCTTTTCCTGGAGTTAACTATATTTTGGTTCAGAACTGACACTAATCCCTGGAGTCCCAGAACATCACAACAGCTCACTAGGCAGACTGGACGTCGGGTGGGTGGCGAGGAGGGGGTGCGGCTGTGTGTCTGTGTGTGTGTTGGCGGGGGGTGCGGCTGTGTGTCTGTGTGTGTGTTGCCGGGGGGTGCGGCTGTGTGTCTGTGTGTGTGTTGGCGGGGGGTGCGGCTGTGTGTCTGTGTGTGTGTTGGCGGGGGGTGCGGCTGTGTGTCTGTGTGTGTGTTGGCGGGGGGTGCGGCTGTGTGTCTGTGTGTGTGTTGGCGGGGGTGGGTAGCGGAGGGGGTATCTTAGTTCCCTGACCAGGGATTGAACCTGGGCCCTTGGCAGCGACAAGGCAGACTCCTAACCACTGAGCAGCTAGGGAATTCCCTAGGCTGGCAACCTCTGGAGGTCAAGTAATCAAGGGGTTTAAGTGGTTCCTCCATCTATCTCAGGGTAGGCCTGGTGCTTATTATGCAGTCCAAACATACAGGATACATTTGCGTAACTGGCAAACCTCGCAGTCATCCTCTGATCTCTCTCTGAGTGAGGTCTACGGTGGAAGGACTGAGTGGACACCAACGGGCCACCTTACCGTCTTCTCCAAGACAGCAATCAGCATAACCCGACACCTCTGGGAATGGCAGAGATCAGCGCCCGCGGAAATGTGGATGATGCCTACTCCACCTTCATTCAACTCGGCTACCTGGCCAGTGCAAAAGCCAAGTGGGTCTTGCAGAATGAGCGTGAACTATCCCAAACTTGCCAACCACAACCCCATTTGCAGAAGTGATACTCTGACTGCAGCAGATCAGCACAGCTCCTGGTAGCAAATATTGCCATGAATTATCAAGCAATTTTTCCCCCCTCAATTCCCATCAAGAAAAAACAACAGAAGCAGGTCGTCTTCTAGACATGAGAACCCCATCACTATCATCTAGTAACTCTCTCAACTCTCTGCTCAGCCAAAACGAAGTTCAAAAGTCTCCTGACCGCAGGATAGCCCAGAGTCAGTTACACTGCTGTGCTATACCGACAACACTTCGCTATCCTGGTGAGAGAGGAAGCGCAGGCTCCCGACCCACCTCACTAGAGAGCTCGTGGACGGCGGAGGCTGAGAGCTGAATCTCACGGGCATCCAGGGGACTGCCACATCACAGAGCTTCTAGGGCCCCAGGGGTCTGAGGCCCACAAAAACAAACCTAAAGTCAAAGTTATTGCACTTTGCACTTCCCACCAAGAGGGGGAAAAAAAGAAGGCAGGAAAACTGGGCGGCTTCTTTGCATTCAGAAAGCAATCTATACATTCAGGCGTATCGCTTACTAGGCAATCATTAAGACTTCTGGAATCACCTTCTGGAAGAGGTCCAGAACAAGACAAGCCCTGCAGGGGCCCAGGCTGTGGTCCAGCTGCCCCACTCGGGCCGCATGGCTCAGCGGAGCCACCAGCGCCGGGCTGCGCCCAGCAGACAGGCGCGCTGCGCTGGCTCCGGCTCTCCCCAGCAGCATGACCCACCCCGCCATTCTGGGCTTTCAGGGCAGACCCGCACCCTCTTCGGCCAGCAACTATCTCCTATGTGCAAAGCAACCGCTGCTTTGCTACGAGACCCTGCAGCAGAGACCGGACACACGGCCATGGCCTTCCAGACGTTTCAGGCAGTCTCTGTCAGCCTGAAATGCCCATCATGACCTGAGTGCGTGCAGCAGCTTGCCACCTTTTAATGGAAACACCACCTCCGGACCAGGCCCAAGCAGGCTCCTTAGGCACAAAAAGCAAACAGCATGCGCCACTGACTCAGAACCCAAAGAGCCTTGCTCCTGTAGCATCTCCACTGCCCTCAATCCACACCCATGACCTCATGGGGAGTTCCTCATGTTTAATAACAAGACAAAACACAAGCCTGAATTCTGAGTAAGTCTGTACAGCATGCTAGCACAGTTGGAAATGGATGGTAACTGCCATCAGAACTCACTGAAGTGTAGTCCTGAAACAGTGGAAGAAAACCCTACTGTGGGCAGGACGCCAGCAAACAGAACAGGCAGTAGAGTGTTTACAGAAGCAGAAATGGCCCAAGTACACGTCTACAGGAGTCCAGGGGCAGCTCCTAGGCTGGCCAGCTGGCTAGGAATGTGTAAAGAACAAGACCACAAGACTGAAAATAAGAGGGTGATGGGAAAAGGAAGTGTACACATGAATTTCTCAGAGTAGGTATAATATGAAAATGTTCTCACATAAATGACCAACAGAGGCATCCTCAGAGACTGTGGAGGGGGCCCTCAAAAATCAACTGGCAAGATTATCTATCCAGCAGATGTCCACAGACTCTTTCTCTAGCCACCCTAATACACAAAGTTGTCACGGTGGCAAGAACGGAGGCTACACAGGAACCCAACAACGTGCTCTGCCCTCAACAAAGCCTGATCTGGTCGACATCAATGCTGAGTGCCCGCCTCCCCACAGCAGAGGATCAAAATAAGCTTCTAACAAGGGATCTTCCCAGGG
Source organism: Redunca redunca (assembly GCA_006410935.1). NCBI lineage: Eukaryota > Metazoa > Chordata > Mammalia > Artiodactyla > Bovidae > Redunca > Redunca redunca. Next base: position 129,809 of record SJYQ01003743.1, read on the forward strand.
AGGATCAGTCAGTCACTCAGCAGGAAAATGACTACATTAGACAGCTGGTATCGTAGAGGGGAGACAGTAATTTATCCTTATAAAAACACATACTCTAGATTTTCCTTCCCTGTTAATACAGTTTACTTACAAAAAGCCATCCATGTCAACATACTATCCCATACACAATTCCATGTGTACAGAAAAGTGTGGCAGAATTTACACATAAATTTTACATGCAAAATCAATTTTGTCCTCTCATCCAGAAGTGGCCAGCATGATCAACTGCTGAAGGCCTAGCTACAGCACCAACCGAGACCTCCAACAGGAGGCAATCCTAAACTGGTGGCTGCTATTGTAACATCAGGTCATCTCTGCATAGCCAAACAGACCTGGGAGCCAAGCAGCAAAAGCGGGAGTGACTATGCTCACCACTGCTTCAGAAAGCCACTGAAAGGACTTTGCCTCCTGTCTTGAGGACTTCAGGTTCGGGGCGTTCAGAAGCCTAGTGGCCAAAGGAGGAACACATCCACCACGGCGTGGAGCCATGGCTTTATTAAACTGGAAGCTGAGACTAAACCACTTCGGGCTCCTCATGCCGTTGAACCAACAGGCACAGAAAGGGGTCACCGTCCTGGCTGAAAGACTGGCAGCAAGTGGGACTCTGTCACAACAGAAGCAAGAATCCACCTGCAATTCAGGGAGTTCAGTGGAGGCCTCCGAGGTCCTCGTGACCAACAGCCCTAATCAATGGAAACCTGCAACAACTCAGATGGAGTCAAAAGCAGCAAGGCTGCAAAATGAAGGTCTATGACAGACCAAAAGGAACGCTGTCAAAAGGAAAGAGAAAAATGGAATAGGTGGAAGGAAGCTGTGTACATCAACTTTGACCTTGATACCAACTGAAAAAAGCAAAGGCTAGAGTGACTAATTTTCACATTCTTTTACCCACCTTTCTTCCATTACAGGCGATAGCTAATATTTCACGTGGGAAAAATGCTGAAACTGCCATTTCTTCACACAAATGGATTACTTCAGGGATCAACAAACTTTTTCTTAAAAGGTCAGAGACTAAATAGATATTACAGGCCTCACAGTTTCACAGCTATTCCACTGCCACCGCAGCTTCAAAGCAGCCTTAGACAGTTTATAAATAAATGGGTGTAGCTGTGTTCCAATAAAACTTTACTTACAAGAGCAGGTAGTTAGCTAATGCCACAACATAACTAATGCTACAACAGCTGACGGGACTTCCTTAAGCTGGGAACACTGTCATCTAAACAGAAGTGCTGAGAGGATGATCTGGGGGCAAAAGGGTTTAGACTGTTGTAGATATCTTCCTTTTGCCCTTCCTAATCTGCCCTCTAACCCTACTCTCTATCCAAGAATATGCATTAACTGGGCACTAGCCTCCGGCTGCTGGTCAGGGTGGTCAAACGAGAGGCACAAAGAGGAAATGGAAAATAGAAGAAAACGGAGCTCTGCAGATTCAGAACCCTGGGTCTTAGGCTATCAACGGCGTTCCTAGAACAAATATATCAATCCACATGGATATATATCATATATGGATATATATATGCATATTTATCAATCCATATGGATATAACAATCTGTACATCTAAATTGGTGGGGAGGGGGGAAATTACTAGGTTTCAAACACCTTTATCTAGAACTTTACTACAAAGCAATGCCACGGAAACAAGGTCAGGCAAAAATCAGGAAAACAAAAGCAGCCTCTGAACAGTCAAGTTAATAAGTCAGTTTGTGTATCAACCTTAATTTTTTCACAGAAAAAAATCTCACTGTGGACTTATTCTTGTTTCATACACAAATCTAAAATGTTTGATGATGTAGCCTTTCATATTCCACAACATACTAAGAGAAATAAATTTTTATCAGAAAACAGGAAAAAAGGAAAGGGAGAATTGAGGTGTTGGCCAGTATAGTAGTTAAGGCCATGGCTCTTGAAGTCATACGTGTTTGAATTCTAACTTGTGTCTATTCTCAAAACCCATGACCTAGAGCGGAAAGTTTCTAAGTATTGTAAAGCATGCTGTTGTTATCGCTTGTAACTGCTGAGAATATACTTACCACAACAGATCTTCTCTGGAAGTTTATGTTGTTGATGCAGACGACCTGATGGGTTGTACATTAAAGAATAAAGAAAATATTTCAATTATTAAATAACGCATAATTTGATCCCAGTGTAAACAAGAATTGTGTTCTAAGCAGCTCAAAATCATCTTTCATGCTAAAACCCTAGAAATTAGCGTAACTTGTTCATTTAAAATTCAGCAACAGCCACGAAAATAAAATTTTTTGGACAAAAATGCAATTTAAGAAAAAGGTAAAGGGCAGTAAATCTGCTGAAATTACATTGTCATTCAAAACATTTTCGCCCTACAAAACTGTGGGCGGCTTCCGGTTTCCCACTAGGCTTTCCAGGCCCACTAAGTCAGTTTCAAGCGATCAGTGAAACTGATTAATTGTAACTAACGAAAACCAAACCTAGAAGTGTTAGTCGCTCAGCCGTGTCCATTCTGTGACCCCATGGACTGTAGCCCGCCAGGCTCCTCTGTCCATGGGATGCTCCAGACAAGAACACTGGAGTGGGTAGCCTTTCCCTCCCCCAGGGCAGCCTCCTGAGGGATCGAACCTGGGTCTCCCGCACTGCAGGCGGATTCTTAACCGTCTGAGCCACCAGGGAAGCCCCAGAAGAAAGGGCGATAAAGAAAAAAATACTTATAATTTATACGGCCTTGGGCTTTCAAAGCCCTTGTCTCCTTTCTTCCTGTTCATTCTGGCGGGGTCAGAGCCAGTCGGCGGCATTGGGGGCCCCGCGGAGCTCGGCTTCCCGGCCTCCCGGGCGGCGGCGGGGCATCACCGGCCTCGGGCACCCGACGCTCCCCGTTCCCGCACGCTCCCAAAAGTCACGGCCCGCTGCGGGGGCGCCCTGGGCTCCACGCCCGGCCCTGCCCGACCCGCCGCGGCCGCCCCTCACACTCGCTCTGGGGACTCGGCTCGTCCGTCGTCTCCGTTGAGCGCCTGTCACGGAGACACTCCCCACAGGAGCGCCCAACGACACCCGCCGGCCGACATCTTTCTCGGCACCTCTGACCCCCACGTCAGCGGAAGTAGGGCGGTGCTGAGGCGGCAGCCGGAAGTCTTGTTGTCCGTGGGCGGGGCTTGGCGAGCACCGGGGTTTGCGTTTGCCAATTAATGTGCAGACGGCGGCTGAGGACCGTTGAAGCTGAAGAAACTTGACGTGTTTTGTGGATGACGCGAGCACAGCAGAACGGAAAGGAAAAACATCATTTTTAGAGGAATGAAGATGTAGCGCCAACACTGAAAAGCATGGGGACGAGGTTTTCAAAGCTCCAGGGGCCGAGACCTAGGAAACCAGGAGGCGTCCGTCCGGGCGCTGTGTAAAAAGAACCCTCAACTCAACCGAGCTGTGACTTGGGCTGGAAAAGACGAGATTACACTCAAGGAATCTAACTCGAATTCAAGTCCTCACTAGGCACTGCTGCCTCGGTATTTATTGAAACATTAATTCATTAAATAAGTGGATTATACAGATGCAGAATTACTGAAACACCTGCATTTCATGTGCTTGAGAATAAAACGGTTGTAAATTCCACTGACAGTTGAATCTTCGTTAATTGTGCGTTATTTTTTTTTAAACTTTGGACCAGGTTTAACCCTTCCACCTGTCCTGATGACAAGTTCATTAGCTAAAATTATAGTTTGAACTTTAGTCTAAAGGAAAACATACTAGGAAAATAAAGATGTAAAATAACTTTATCAAGCATTCCAAAACCAGAAATTGTCGTTTTTGAGTATTACCTGTGTCAGTATCCTTTATTATAGGATTATAAACTATTGTTATTCTTCACAGGGGATTAGTATTGAAAAGGGTCTTCTTGAATTACAAACTTTTTAATACCATTTTGCATGGAAGATGGAGAATATTTAGCAAGATAGATGCAACTGGGTTAAAAAGAGGTCACTGGGTTAAGGAAAGAATGGGAGGCAAATAAGCAGTGAAGTAGTACACAGACTTTCACCCCAAAGTGCATATCTGAGGTAGGAGATAGAGGGGCCCCTGGGCTGGGCAGCTGGTGTCTGTGAAAAACTGGAGCTTTGTTTTCCCCACACTCCAAGGACAAAGCTAGTTGCAGAAGCTGAGCTCTGCTGGAATGGAGATATGATGACCATTCCTGAGGTCAAGGAAACTTCCTGACCGCACAGGTGCAAAAAGGCTCCTTGGAGGTAGAAAAGGGAGGCAGGGCACCAATATCCCCAGTAGTCTCTGTGGTGGAATCCATCTTTAGCAAAACATTGCGCATCGACCTTAGGGAGCACCCTGGAGCAGATCAGATTTGGGGAAAGAAATAAGATGGGCCAAAGGAAAACAAAGACCAGGAAGAACTGTCCTGTGGAAGTGATTTAAGTCACCTTTACTGTGCTCCTCATTAGGGAGGATGGCCACACCCTGTCTTTCCTGGTGTGTATTTTTGCCTTATTCTGTCTTAAACTGTTTCTCTCTGTGCTCCCCTACTTGTTATGCTATATCTCTGAAAATAAACTTTGTACCTGTTTTTACAGTTTGTGCCTCCTCAAAACATTTTTGTTTTCAAAGGAGGCAAGAGCCAGGGGAACTTTACTTCTTGCCTCTAGCTCCTGGTGCTTCCCTCACGGCTCAAACAGTAAAGAATCTACTTGCAATGCTGGAGACCTGGGTTCAATCCCTGGGTTGGAAAGATCTAGAGAAGAAAATGGCAACCGACTCCAGTGTTCTCACCTGGAGACTCCCATGGACTGAGGAGCCTGGAGGGGCTACAGTCCATGGGTTTGAAGAGTCGAATATGAGTAGGCGACTAACACTTTCAATTTCACTTTCTAGCCCCTGGTGGTGGACTAGCAGCTAGGATTCTTGGTTTTTTATGCAGGCTACCCAGATTTGATTCCTGGGCAGGGAACTAAGATCTCTCTTCAGGACCACTCACTGTTTCTTTCTGAAATCATATCTATAGGAGCCAGACAAACAGGAGCCATTATCAAGCCCATTTCATCAATACAAAGAACTACTTTAAATAGTTGATAGCATCATGTGATTTCCTGTTTTGGTGGAAGGTCAAAAGTAGAGGGGAACTCACTTGGGAAGTGATATTTAAGTAAATAATTCTCTTCTAGGAAACTATTACTATTTAGTTCTCTGAAAACTTTCAAATTTATTAATGACTAGAATGTCAAATCCTAATTAAATAAATGCAATTTTCAATATAAAAAAACCAAACCTGTTACTCTATAAATGAACTCATATAGACTACCAAGATATACTAAATATAGAAAATAACACTTTTGTCCTTGTTTACACTGTGTACATGAAACAAACATATCCTGAAAGACATAAAATATCCTATAACCTTTAAGAAAAAAGAGCAATAGTTTTAAAATACTGAAGATGAGGAGAAAAGGCCTCACAGCATTGGGTTTTTCAAAGTCTGCAATACAAATACATGAAAAAACACTTTCTTATATCCAGCAACTTTAGTCCCAAAGAAAAAACTGTTGTTCTTTTTAAGAAATAGGTCTTCTTGAGTTATAAACTTTGACGCCATTTTGCATTGAAGATCGAGCATATTTTGTGAGCAGTGCACCAACGGTTTGCTTTTCTCCACACAAATCTCTGTGGAAACGATAAAAAAATTAATGAGCAAAATTTTAAAAATGAACATCATAAATAGTCTAGGGAACATAACACGATATTCACAGCACTAGTTCTTTATATCTCTCTCCCCTAAGTCCACCTTTCCAACAAACATAAGGGTATGTATTCGTGGGAGAGAGAAGAGTAAAGAGAGGCTGCTGCTGCTGCTAAGTCACTTCAGTCATGTCCGACTCTGTGTGACCCCATAGACGGCAGCCCACCACACTCCCCCGTCCCTGGGATTCTCCAGGCAAGAACACTGGAGTGGGTTGCCATTTCCTTCTCCAATGCATGAAAGTGAAAAGTGTAAGTGAAGTCGCTCAGTCGTGTTCGACCCTCAGCGACCCCATGGACTGCAGCCTACCAGGCTCCTCCACCCATNTAAAACTAGACTGTGGTGGCTGGAAAGCCATTAAATTTACTACAAATCCTTTACAAACAGGCAACTGTGATATGTAAATTATACTTCAATTAAGTGGGGTTTGTGGGTTTTTTGTTTTGTTTTTTGAAAGGATTTTTGTGATGGATTGAATGTAGACTGCACCCCTAAGGTAGGAAAATAAATTGTCTCCCACTTCTGTTCCAATACAGGCTTCATCTCACCTCGTAACCTGCTGAGTTATGGAGGTAATCGCGGCACCAACTTACCTTAAGCTGATCAAGCCTCGTTGTCATTCCTTCGGGAACACTCTGTTGCCACACCTCCTGAAACTCAGCGAGATTGAATTTCACTGCGTTCTGAAGCAGCATGTGTGCTGTGGCTCTGCATATCTTATCTGCACTCAGTTCAAAATAAACTTCGCCTACGGAGAGGGCAGCAGATGGTGCCACACTGTCCTCTGAATTATACCACCACCCCTCTCCCTCCATGCAAATTCACAGAAGGAGCTACATGCAACTCATCTCCCGTCCCCCCACGGAGATCTGAGTTTTAACAGGAATACACTTCAAAGGCAGGCCAAGTTTAACACACCAAGAGTTAAAACACCTGTTAAAATATTCTCCCAATCTTACCTTCCTCTGTGTATTTCTTTCCATAACATTTAAGACAGTGTTCAATCATTTCCCTGAAAAATTTTAAACACTTATTTGAAAAGTTTTCACAATTTTATGCATTCGCTTTCAAACACTATTGCTAACTATAAACTAAGATATAAATTTGAAATACTGGGACTCCCCTGGAGCACAGGTTTGATTCCTGGTCAGGGAACTAAGATCCCATAGGCTATGTGGTGCAGCCAAGAACGGCAGGCCTCATGTTTAATATTTTTATACAAATCATGTGAGCATGCATTTATTATAAAATAACATATATAATTATTTCTTTATATTTTTAATGGCAGGAAAAAAAATGACATTTATTCTCCTCAGTGATCAAAATTCCCAAGTCCTTTTTAGCTGTATATTTTTCAGATTTCTATATGATATTAAAATATAGTCTATGCCCTGAGTTTAGTCCTACCCTGGATAATAATTTTCTTTCCCTTAAAATCTGGAAGGATGGGGAATAAATACTTACTCTGGTTCCAATGGTCCAAGTTCCTGAAGGCACGTATTCAAAGGAACTTTGCTAAAAGACCAAGATTCAGAATCCACAAGCTGAGTTATATGATTCAGAAGTTTCATCTCATAATCAAATTCAAGAATCCTCCAATAACCTATAAATTCCCAAAGTTACATTTACTAAAGAACATTCATTTTAAACAAATTTAACGTAAACAAATGTTGACTGATAGGACTCATACAGTAGCAGTATGCTCTTGCCCACTGCAATAGAGAGACACGATAAGTCTTAACTTTCTTTATAAACAATGCTTCTGTTTCAGCTTCTCTCTCAATCGCTGCAAACTGTGTCATGGGAGGTCAGGTGGTTTTTAAAGAGTACTTTGCACATAACCAACATTTTGACTTTTCTTCCAAGTGCTTTAATCCTCAATTATCTCTTAATACTCTTGTTCTAAATGGAAATGGGAAACCGGTAGCTGGTCCGGTCATTTTCTTAGAGGGTCACACAAAGGAGCTGAGGTCGTGGGCCGGACATTCCACACGGTGACCTCTGCAGCAGGGCACTCTCGTGGTTACGTCTTCCCGCCAGCCACCTTGGAGAGCCGTTCTCGTGCTTGTGAAGAAGTCTATTCAAGGACTATCCTGGTGGTCCAGTTGTCAGGAATATGCCATGCAATGCAGGGTATGTGGGCTGGATCACCAGTCCGGGAACTAAGATCCTGCATGCCGAGAAGCAACTAAGCCTGCACCCCACGAGAGCGCCCGTGAGCGCCAAGTGCTGAGGCCCGAGCAGCACAGCTGGAAAATCAGTGCAGCACAGCGAAGGATCCGGTAAGATGCAGTGAAGACCCACACACCGCAAGCAACTAAGACGCCAGGCAGCCAAATGAAAGAATAAATATGTTTTTAAAAAAGAAGTCTAGTTCATTCACGAGATAACAGACTCAGGTACAATGTGGACCAGCAGCAAAACAAAGGCTGGGTGTCCAGATATATATTCCCAATCCCTGTGAAATGCCATCTTATAACCAAAGGCACTGCCACCATCTCTGGAGAAACAAATCAAGTGCACACCCATCATTTCCATGGGAGAATGTTCCTATTCTTATTCTGAATAAAAGCAATGTTAAAACATGGATGTGTGATGCAAAACTGAAAAAGAAAACTAGGAAAAAAATCTATGCATTCCCCCCCTACCATGCACACCAAAATATTATCCATTCCCATGTGATAAAGAAAAAGTGCAGAGGGCTGCATTAAATCCATTTTCCTATTCTTAATCTTAATATTCATGGTCTCCCTATACCATAGTAATTAGAAGCAGGCTTCCACAATTAAAAACTCAAGGAGCCACAACAAAGAAGTTAGTGCTTCCAGTTAGTTCTAAAGTCATGTGCAGCTGCTTTGCTCAGCAGAATTGACCACAGAAGCTAATCCTCCTTGGAAGACTGTGAGTAAACTGAAAAGGGCATCCACCAAACCATACCAATTTCCCCCTTCCTAACACACGGGTGCAAAATTAAGCTGCTTCTCTGGGCAAGTTTGAGAAGGCTGAGAAACGCACACAAACAGCTACTCAAGTGTTAATGTAGGCCCAGAAGCGGTGGGTGGGGAGGGCAGGGGTTGGGGGGAAGCTCCCACTCCACCACTCCGGACCAGGAGAAAGTCAAAAAACATTGAAGAAGAAGCTGGGCTACTCCATCAATCTCTTGCTGCTACTACTTTTACACAGGTTTATTATATAAACTACTTCATACTTATTCAAAAGCATGTTGAGTGATCACAAGAATAAATAGAGGTTCCAAGCAGTTTGGAAACGCCATGAGTTAATTCTGAACCAGGAGTTCGAGTACCTGGTTTGATGCCTCATCCTGTCACTATCTCGATACGGGGCCCTGGACCAGTCTGTTTCCTTTCCCAGGCCTTGGTTTCCTCACCTATTAAAGACAATGAAGGGAATAGATTCCTGATATCTGAGACTTTTCCTGATCAAATGAGGTTCTTCTATTACCATGTACTCCAAAGGAAAAGGCCTGTAAGTACTGAATCAAGTCACTGGTCAGAGACTGACATCCTTGTTAGAGGTGATCACACACAGTCTCTACCCCACACCCCAAAACACAAATATCGTCATCTCTGAGACCAGAAGAGGACTCAATAAACAGGATGAAACAGCAATAAACAGAGGGAGATGCACAAAAACCTCTCTCTCAAATGATGCCCAATCCCACCACTATTGATAACAGCAAGTAATGCTACCTCCAATCTCACAGGCATTGAGAACTTGTAACTGGGTCATTATTTCTTCCTCACTTGCCTGAATTTGATCAAGCAAATCTTCAGTCGTATACTGAAACAAACAAAAAAACGCATTTTAGGACAAAGAATTTTTTTTCACACTTATTGAATTTTGAGGGAATAAATACATAGGGACAGATAAGGCAATATTTATAGCTTAATTTCTTTAGTTAATGTGTAATGATAACTGGACAAAATCAGAGAATATCTTAGAAGAAAACAGCAAATCTTTGTGATGTTGAATGTGGCAATCGTTTCAGATATGATGCTGAAAACACAAGCAATAAAATGGAAACACATCATGTGGACTCCATTAAAATGAAAATTTCTGTACTTTTACTTGCCACAATTTTTAAAAAAATAAAGTCAAGAAAGTGAAGCGATAACTCATAAAATAGAAGAAAACATTTGCAAATTCAATCTGTCAAAGAGCTTGTGTTTAGATTACATAAAAAACTTTCCAACAATTTAATAATACAGTAATCCAATTGAAAATTGGCAAAGGGGTTTCTGTACAAACATTGTATATAAAGCCCATATAGAGTGACCACAGGACCCATCAATTTCACTTGTGTGTGTGTGTGTGTGTGTGTACATCTCCAAGAAAAATTAAAACACAGGTTCACTAGACACTTGTACATGAATGTTCACAGCAGAGTTATTCACGATTAGGAAGTAATCAACAACGATCAGAAAGTAGAAACTACGCAAATGCTCACCAACTGATGAATGGACGCATAAAATGCGGCACACCCAAAAGACAGGGCACCATTCAGCAACGAAAAGGGACGGAGGGACCCTGAAACAGCATGCTAGGTCAAAGACTCCTGCCAGAAAGGGCCACTCATCTGATTCTACACATACAAAATGCCCAGAAGCAGCCTAGGGCTGGGGGGGAGAGAGGAGAGAAGGCGGGAGTGAGAGGTCAGGGCTGAGGAGAGAGAGAGAGAAAGGCGGGAGAGGTCAGGGCTGAGGAGAGAGAGAGAAAGGCGGGAGAGGTCAGGGCTGAGGAGAGAGGGAGAAAGGCGGGAGAGGTCAGGGCTGAGGAGAGAG
>SJYQ01003744.1:5251-53879 GCA_006410935.1 Redunca redunca
TGGAGGGGGTGGGCGGAGGGGGTGGGCAGCTGTGTGGGGTCTGCAACTCACCAGAAAGACCTCCTACAAGGTGCCGGGAAGTGAGGCTGGCACTGCTCTGACCTCATGGCTTGTTCCCCTGCGCCTCTGGGGACAGAAGAGGAGGGATGGTGTGAGTCCCTAATACTCACCATCTGCCAGGTGGACACGGGCTTGAATGTCACAGGGTGATAGACAACCTAGGTCAGAGGCTATCTGCCATGCAGGGCGTGGTTCTGAGATGGGGAGCCCAGTGGCAAAGCATTCCTGGACTGGGTCTACCTGCTGACAACATGACAACGATTCTGGAAACAAACTGGGCAGAACAGGTGGTCTAGAGGCCAGGAAGACCATCCCTGTCTGGGGGCTGCACAGCAGGGCTTCCCAAACTTGAACGTGCACCTGAAACGCCAGTTCTGACTCGTCTGTTCTGGGATGGACCTGAGACCCTGCATTTCTGTCCTGCTCCTGGTGACATGGCGAACCTCGGAGCAGGGGGTGCAGACCCGGGGCTGAGCTGCAAGCACAGTCCTGGGGGTGTCCGGTCAGCTCTTGCCCTCCACCCTTGCTTCCTGTCAGATGATTCGCTGGCTCGCTTGTTTGGATAACCTCCCGCTGGGGGTAGAAGTGAGCAAGACCACGTGGCTGCAGGTCAACACATGTGTCCAGCATCAAGCCCATGTCCTCACGAGCAGTCACCCAGCATGAAGCACATGGACACACGTTTCATATCACACGGTAAAAGCCATGGCTTTAATTACTTATGACTCTGAAGGCTCCCATCACTCTAACTCCAGCGACCCTGGTTCTCTCTCAGAAGTGCTCTCAGGATAAAACCTTTGCAGAGCAGCCTGTGAAACTCGGGCTGACGGATGCTGCTGAAGCTGTCTTAATGATTTAGCTGCTAAGATTTCAGGTTTCTGTGCTAGACGCTTGCAGCTTTAATGTTTTATTTTGGGGGTGCTGCTGAGTGTCTAAACTGGCATTGTCCCCGGGGCACCCACTTTTGTGGCTCCTGGGGGAAGTCAGAGTTCCAATCTTAGTACATGACCCTCCTCCTACCCCCTGGACCGTGGAGCATGGTGCCCATCAGATGCTGCCATTCTGGATTTTAATTTGAGGATGGGGACAGGCAGCTCAGTGGTGAAGAATCCAATGCAGGAGACATAGGTTCAATCCCTAGGTGGGGAAAACTGGAGGAGGAAATGGCAGCTCACTCCAGTATTCTCGCCTGGAGAATCCCATGGACAGAGGAGCCTGGCAGGCTACAGTCCATAGGGTCACACAGAGTGGGACACGACTGAGCAACTTAGCACACACACGTACAGAGAGACCGAACCTTTGATGAGGAAGTGACCCTGCTCCCTGTGGCAGTGGTGGGGGGCTGCACACTGCCCTTCAGGCCATGATGCTGAAGGCCACATCCATTGCTGAGCAAGGGCAGGAGCTGCAGCCGTGACCAGTGTGACCGTGACGGTGACCGGGCCACCCAGCACCCCTCAGTCTGTGCTGGTCTCCAAGCCGGGCTCTCCAGCCACCCCCAGCCCCACCTCCACCTTTGTGAACCATCTCATTTCCTCTCAAATGGGCTTTTCTCTCTGAAGTCATTGGACTTGGTTTCAGTTCCTTGCAACTGCACTGTGCTCCTTTTCTTCAGAAAATTTCTATAAAAGACTCACTAATTTCCTCACTTTTTCCACCACTAGCTGCTGATTCTGGATCTTCTGGGATTTCCCATACTTTTCATTTAAAAGGCAGTGTAGCCATGTTAAGCTAAATTAGAACACAGCTAACGTGTCATTGGTTATAGTTTCTGGAGCACAATTTGTAAGCATGTATTAAGTAATTTAATAAGTATCTTCTCTGGAACTGCCCAGGAGGTCCAGTGGTTAAGATTTGATTTACAAGCATGTATTAAATAATTTAATAAATATCTTCTCTGGAACTGCCCAGGAGATCCAGTGGTTAAGACTTGATTTATAAGCATGTATTAAATAATTTAATAAGTATTTTCTCTGGAACTGCCCAGGAGGTCCAGTGGTTAAGACTTCATCTTCCAATGTAGGAGGTGTGGGTTCAATCTCTGGTTGGGGAACTAAGATCCCACATGCCTCAAGGCCAGAAAAAAAAGGTAAAACAAAAGCAATACAGGGCTTCCCTGGTGGCTCAGATGGTAAAGAATCTGCCCACAAGGCAGGAGATCTGGGTTCAATTCCTGGGTCAGGAAGATCCCTTGAGAAAGAAATGGCAACCCACTCCAGTATTCTTGCCTGGAGAATGCCATGGACAGAGGAGGAGCCTGACGGGCTACAGTCCATGGGGTTGCAGAGAGTCGGACACGACTGAGCAACTAATTCTTTGCTTGTGACAAATTCAATAAAAACTTTATAAATAGTCTGCATCAAAACAATCTTTTAAAAATTAAGTATCTCCTCCAGCTACTAAGTGTTGATGTGCTGGCAGTGTGCGATGAGCAGGCATTGCTCCATCTGGCTGAGAAGCACTGAGTCCAGGACGGTGTCAAGGACTGCACCAATGTCCTTGAGGTGTGGTCCCAGTGTCCTTTCACTCCTTGGGCTACTATCTAACACCAACTAAGAGAAGATAAAGCTCCCCAGGCTAGCCTCTGGGTGTTCAGAATTCTACCGGTCAACAGTGGTGAGCACATGACTTTGGACTGCTATGGTATTCCCTGAGGTGTGATCAGCCACCCTCCAGTGAAGCTTAATTAGCAATGACATCCTCAAAGAACTGCCATGAAAATGTCCAGGGATATCAGCGCTAGCAAATGAAAGGGGGTGTAGGAAATCATCGTGTATCTTCTATTTCCAGCTGCTCACCTTGGTACAAGGGTGGAAGTGACAGTATGAGCAGCCTGGCTGCAACGCCAAGGTCAGGTGGAAGGCCGCCCTTCTCCTTGCTCTCTCTGGTGCCTCTGAGGAGAAGGGGAAATGTCACCTGTTCTCTTGAGCTTTCAGGCGTGGAATCCAAGACAAACCACCTTGAATCGGAACTGTTGAATCACAAATGTCAGGTTATTCTTCCAAGCATGAAGGTGAACAGCTAACCTCAACTAATGGGACTTACTTGAGTGAAAGTAAAGATTAAGAGGCTAACGTGTTGAAAGCCAGAATCCATCACTGAATTCCTCCGTTCCCGGATGAGGATACTGAAGGAAATGCCAGTTAGGCACCAAGTGAAAGTTACATGAACACACACTCGCACTCACACACACAGATGGCAGCTGGGACCTCTTGGCACAGGGTGAGGGCCCATCCAAGAGGCGTGCCACCTTACATGGCCTTTTCCATGTGGCCTGTCCACTTTACTTCCCTGGCATCTGGCTTCCCACCTGGTGCCACCTTCCCGTCTGGCTACATGGTGAATTTGAGGCTTGGGCAATCCTGGCACCTTCTGTTAGCTCCAGCAGAAACTTAACAAGATAGAGGCTTAGAAAAATTACATAAGCCTTGAGATTTGTCCCTGACAAAAGCTGGGCTTCACACAGTGTCTGTACTTCGGGGCTTGCTATAAGCCGGCTTCCTCTAATTTCTAACCCAAACCTTGAACTTGACACTTCCTGCTCCCTAGTTGGACCCCAGGGGTGGCTCAGCCCCTTCTAACTCAGGTGAGTGAGAAAAACAGCTCCAGGGGTGGAAGCAGAGAAGGACGGTCAAAAACTCAGGCCTTTAGCTTTGCTGGGACATGGGAGTGTGTCAGATATCGATCCCATGGGAAGGTGAGCCCAGCAGTCAGACTCCTGGCCCACCCACCTCTTCCTTCATTCCAGCAAGCTGCTGTTGCCAGGGGGACCACTCCAGAAACCATGGCAACAGGGGATCTAGAGGAAGGAGTGCAGGTGAGGCCTGGGACCTGGGACCTGGCCCCCTGCCCTTGGTCAGTGACCATCTGGATCCTGGACGCCATGAGGTTTGAAACAGTGATTTACACTCGTCACAGCCCTGCTGCCATCTCACTCTTTGGTCTCGGGGCAAAAGTAACCTTATGTTCTGGGTTTCATTTCTCTGAATTCACCTTGCTTCCCTTTTACTTCTCTTTCCTGGATGCTCAGCTCATCCAAGGAGGAGAGATAGCAGGGCTGTTTCGGGGGGCAGAGCAGCAAACCTGGGTGGTTACACAGACAATGAGGACCAGAGGAGTCAGAACTCAGTCCCAGGAGGCGAGCGGAACCTGGGCTTCCTCTCCTGAAATGAGCAAGCGGTGAGATGCTTAGGGAATAAGGTACTATCTTCAGGTGGGCTGAGTCTCTGAACTCAAGGAGAAGGTCACAGGCGGGGGAAGCTGTCAGGGTTTTCTAAGCCCCTGCACATGGTCAGTGATGCAGCTGCAGGTTAAGGGGACAGGGGACCTGTGGTGTCAACATCAGTCCAGGAGGTCATTCTCCTTGCCTTTGGGATGCTGTCCAGCCTCGTAGCCACACTCTCTCCCTAGGCCTCACCTGGAACCTTGTCAATGCTCAGAATACTGGGTCCCCAGCCCCACATGTGACATTTCTGAGAGGAGTCCACCAGGCTAATTTGTCCCTATCCCCTACAAATTCATCTCCAGACAGATGTCCTTGGCTGAAGGCCTGGGCAACTGGCCCCCTGCTCTTGGTCAGTGACCATCTGGATCCTGTATGCCATGCCTCCAGAGGAACAACGCTGTGGTGCCACTTAAGCTCCAGGGACCCTGGGATCCCCTCAAGGCTGGAGCTCACCTGAAACCCACCTCTGTTCATGGCTTTCTCTGCCCTCCAGGCTCCGTGAATTTCCCCCGGGAATCCCCTTTCAGGAAACCAGCGTCCTGGGATCCCATCTTAGTTTCACCTCTAGAGACCCGGATCCAAGACCACCGTAAACCAGGCAGGGGAGGGCACAGCACCCCACAATTCCTCCCTAGGAGGGCAGATAGCACGGGCCTCAGTGAAGACAGGGTACAGCCAGATTCCACAATCAACAGGTTTACCAAGAGCACATGGAGCTAAGGGCTGTGTCCCAGCTGCTGTTTGTCAAATGCCAGGAATAAATGCAGAAAGTATGTGTTGGAACTCTACTTACACTAAGAAAGAGGCAACCGTGCTAAACCCACGCATTCTTGTTTAGCCTTTAGTTACGGCACACCTGCAGACATTGCATCGTGTAAAGCAAGTGGCAGGGCCCAGCCCGCAGTGAAGTGCTGGAGAGTGACAGGCCGCCACGGAGTGGCCGGGGTCGGGGAGTGGGGTGGCTGTGGTGGTGAATACTCTTGAACAACTGTTACAGTAGTGTTGCTTCCTCCCTCCTGGGGTGTTGGCAGAATTAGATGGGACAGGATTTGTTAAGTGCTTAGACCTGTACCTGGCCTTTCTCTTTTACGCTCTTTCCTCTCTTTCTTCTTTCCTTCCTACCTTCTGTTTCTCCTTTCCTTCTTCCTATTGCCTATCTATCTAGCTATCTCGAATATTTCCATTTTTTCTTTATCTATCTACAACCAGTAAAGAAAAAAAAAAAGAAGACCTGCAAAATTCTCTTAAATATCTTTAACACGTCTCCCTCACCTCACTGCCATAGCTATAAGGAAACCTCTGGGTTTCTCATGCCTGAATTACCTTTGAATTACTGTTCTGCTCTGACCAGACTCCATGCTTCCTGTCCTTTTCCCTCCAACCCACTGCAGCAAAGCAGACGGTGATTCTCTGCTTAGAGCTCTCGCTGGCCCCTAACTGGCCTCCAGTTAGTAGATGACATGACACATAACTCTGTGGCCTTTCCCCTGATGCTCCCTGCAGGCCATGGGGTCTGGCCTGGCCTCTGGGGAGAGAGTCTGGGCTGCACTCCACCTGGAGCTGTGTTGCCATCCTGCGTGTACCTGTCCTGGGTCTCTTTTTGGTCCTTTGGGAGGCAGACTTCCTGTGGTTTTGCTTGATAGGTTCTGAATATAGTAGTGCTTTGGAAAGAGATTGGAAGCTAGAGGGAGGAAACTGCTGGGCCATGACAGAGACTGGACTCAGAAGGGAAGAACTGGAGCCAGGTGCAGCGTGACCATCACAGGCGCCAGAAGGAAGCCCACAGCCTGTGGGTTGAGGGGGCTCACCTTCTTTGGATCCAGTGTGGGTTGTGGGGAGTGGGCCTTTGCTCCAGGGGATGTTCAGGACAGCCTAAGTGTCTGGCCAGTTCTCTGTTGCTGCATACGGAGCCACCCCACAGCTTAGTGGCCTAAAACAACACAAGGCATTTTTTCTGCATCTGCAGTTGTGGAGCAGTCCCTCTGCCACCCCCCTGGGTCCCTGGTGTGACCGCTGAGCTGGGGGGTAGAGTGGAGGGTGGGCCTGGCAGCAATAGCTGGGCCTGTCTTTCCACGAACTCTCTCATCCTCAAGGAGGACAGACCATTCGTCTCCATGTCAGAAAGCATCCTCAGAGCACAAGCTCCAGTGGGCAGGCCTGGCTCCAGGCCCGGAGCACGTGTTCCCTGATGTCTCACTGGCTGAAGCAGGTCACGTGGCCCAGCCCAGGGTCAGGGTGGGCGGGGCTCCAAGGGTGTGGGCACCCCCAGGCCTGATGCCTTGGGGACCATTCAGGTGGCAGGTGACAACAACCTGCCACCCTACATGGAATCCAGAGTCCTGAACCCTGAGCCTCCGGTTGCCATTTTAAACGCTGTTATTTGGGTGAAATTAATGGCACCCCACTCCACTACTCTTGCCTGGAAAATCCCATGGACAGAGAAGCCTGGTAGGCTGCAGTCCATGGGGTAGCTAAGAGTTGGACACGACTGAGGGACTTCACTTTCACTTTTCACTTTGATGCATTGGAGAAGGAAATGGCAACCCACTCCAGTGTTCTTGCCTGGAGAATCCCAGGGACAGGGGAGCCTGGTGGGCTGCCGTCTATGGGGTCGCTCAGAGTCGGACACGACTGAAGCAACTTAGCAGCAGCAGCAGCAGCAGGATTCCCCTGATAGGTATGGTGTCCTTGACCACAGAGTCAGGGTGCAGAGGAAGGAA
The DNA here is from genome assembly GCA_006410935.1 of Redunca redunca. Classification (NCBI taxonomy): domain Eukaryota; kingdom Metazoa; phylum Chordata; class Mammalia; order Artiodactyla; family Bovidae; genus Redunca; species Redunca redunca. The sequence goes on from SJYQ01003744.1 coordinate 12,257, forward strand.
GTGGAACCCAGGAGTCAGGGGGCCTAAGTGCAGCCTGTGTTCACCCTCCCTTATCACACGATCTGGTCAAACCGCTCCAGCCCCAGTGGATTGGAAAGGAGAGAGACAAGCAGAGTTGGGGTGAGCCAGCTGGGAACCTCACCAGCTCTGTGTCTCCCCTGCACCGGGCTACACACCTGAAAACAGATTCTACCTTCTTCAAGTCTTCTGTTTTCTTACCTAAAAAAATAATCGTTTGGACTTCCCTGGTGGTCCAGTGGCTAAGACTCTGCCCTCCCAATGCAGGGGGCCCAGGTTCGATCTCTGGTCAGGGGACTAGATCCCTCATGCCATGACTAAAGATCCCACATGCTGCAGCTAAGACTCAGTGCAGCCAAATAAATAGATAAATATTGAAAAAAAACATTCAGTGACTGCCTGCCCTTGGCCTTTATTTCTCGGTATTTAGTTTTAGGTTTAAGGCATTTCAGCATGAGAGCAGGGGTTCCCCTCTTTACCTGGCCGATATGCTGTCACACAGCAATGTTGGGGCTTGCCTTGGTTTGGAGGGAGTAGTCCCTGGCAGTCACTTGCTGTGCTTTGCACACACCATTAGGATCACTTTATCCAGGATCCAAGAAGATAAGGGCATCAGTCAGGAAACATTTAAAGCTGTTTCCAGCCTTTAATGTAACCATCCTGATTACTTATTGTGGAGTGTGAGTTGTTATGGGGGCCAGGGAAAGAAAAGCCCATGGATGACGCAGTGTAGAATGTGGGCTGAATCATGTATTAGTGTTTTGCACAGCAAGAGCCTCACATCTCAGGGTTTCTGTCACAGCTCAGTGGTAAGGAATCCACCTACAATGCAGGAGACATTGGTTCGACCCCTGGGTTGGAAAGATCCCCTGGAGGAGGGCACGGCAACCCACTCTGGTATTCTTGCCTAGAGAATCCCATGGACAGAGAAGCCTGGTGGGCTACAGTTCACGGGGTCACAAAAAACTGGACAGGACTGAAGCGACTTAGCATGTACACAACCTCACAGCTCAGGGGTTCACAGCTACACACTTCCTTGCAGGCTCTCGCATTCGCAGCCTGCGGGGCTCATGTTTTCATGGTGTGGCCGAGCGCGGGGGCAGGAGCTGTTGGGTTCAGCCTCTTCTCATTGGGGCTTTGAGTCATGCAGGAGGACCTATCATATCACACATGCACCTGTCTCAGCTGCTCACATCCAGTTGGCCCAAAGGCAATGGCGTGGGGCCTATGTCTGCATTGTCTAGAGGGAGGGGCTTACTCTGGTCAGAGGGTGTGGATGTGTATTTCAGCCAGGGAGGCAACTGTCCATTAATCCTTTCCACCCCCACTGCATCCTGGAGAAAGCCTTTCCCTAGAATGGGTGTGTCAGTGCACACATGTTCCCAAGAAGCTATGACCTCACAGAGGCTGAATGTCTATTAATATTAACAAGCTGTTTTCCTCCTCACCTCCTTCTCTGCCTGACCCCAGCGGGTCTGGGAAGTCACAGCTCCTAAATGGGCCCCTCCGAGGTGGCAACTTCTCTTCTCAGGGCCCCAGCTTCCTTCTCTCAAAAATGAAGAGATTAAAGGGCATGGTCGAGGAAAGTCCCTGCAACCCTCAATTTTGTGATTCATTAATTACCAAGTTCTTCACCTGGCTTCCTGCTCTTCCGACCCTGGGCCATGAAGCCCTGTGCTCTCGAAATCAGCCACATCCCGGGGGAGTGTGGGTGTGAGTCTTGTGGCAAAAACCCAGGAGGACACAGAAGAACAGAAATGGGAAACAGCAAGCCCATCTCCATCCCCTGGCAGAGGGAGGTGCAGGATGGGGTGAGGTAGAAGCTGGGGACTCTCCCCTTCTCAGTCCCCTGCCCTGAACCTTCTCTACTTTCACAGCCTCGCCCCCCTCCAGCCCCACCACCGGCTCCAAGGAGACCATCATGGGTTTGGAAGCTGGTGGGACTTATCCCTCATCCTTAGTTGGTTTCAACCTTCTTCAGATGGTGGTTTAGGAGCTGTGCATTTACCAAGGCATTGGTTACAGGAATCATGGTGTGGAGGGAGTCTAGGGGGCACTCAGGGCTTCATGGAGGGCGGTCAGGGAGGGTGGCCCTTCAGGGCTCAGAGAGAGGGAGGGTGTCTGGGGGGCACGCGGGAGGGGTGAGGCAACCCCACCCACAGTGATGAGGATGATCTGCTGAGACGCCAGAAAGAGGACCCTCCTTCTCAGGGAGCACCTCAGCGCAGGCTCAGGGCCTTGGCCACCTTCCCTGTGAGTCCCGCTGGCCCGTGAGCTGGCCGAGTCTGAGGTTCAGATCACATCCGCCCCTGGACCACAGTGACCACTAGAGGGGGGCCTTCACCCGCCGATGATTCATCCTTCCCCTTCTTTTTCCAGCGTCACCACGTGCAGAACCCTGAGGGTGTCTCCAGGGTGACTGAGGGTCCGCCTTGGGGGAGAGCTTTGCAAGCTGATTCCCCCACCCCTGCCGACCCGACCTGCCAAGACTGCTGCCTTGGCTTCTGGAGATCCGCCTCCTGGGTTCTGCGCTCGCTGAGCCACCAGGATCTGGAAAGGCTGGTGGATTGTACTGAGCAGAGCAATTGCCAATAGGGGGCAGCAGGCCCCCATTGTCCTGCTCTGTGGCCTGCACAGACATCTGCAGGGCAACCACCCAGGACTGACCAGGGGTCCAGGGACCTCACGGGAGCAGGCCATGGTGAGTAAGTTGTCTTTCAAGTTTGGGTCCACATGGTCCACCAGCCAGAGTTGTGCGTCCTCTCTCTAGCCCTCCAGCCCTCAGCCCTTCTGAGTCACTAGGGCGTTCCCCATCCTCCTCATGGGTCATTTCTACTTGTACGTGTATTTCTGCCTTATCTGGCCATGGGCTCCTGGAGAGCAGGCATTGAGTCTCCTTCCCTCTGCAATTTGAATCTCAGAGGCCACTGAAATCATCACAAACAGAAAATAGCTGCTACTCTTACCACCACCACCCACCAGTGGTGATCACGATGCTCAGCAATTCCCTTTAGCCTTACAATAGCCACTCAGTAGGTAGTGGGACTCTCTCCACCTTACGGATGAGGAAACCGAGGCACAGAGAGCTTGGAAGAGTATCTCAGGGTCACGCAGTTTGTGAACGGCAGAACTGGTATTTTTAGCCCACGGGTTCTGGATCCAAGGGGCTTCCCTTGTGGCTCAGTTGGTAAAGAATCCACCTGCAATGTGGGAGACCTGGGTTAGATCCCTGGGTTGGGAAGATGCCCTGGAGAAGGGAAAGGCTACCCACTCCAGTGTTCTGGCCTGGAGAAGTCCATGGACTATATAGACCACGGGGTGGCAGAGTCAGACACGACTGGGTAACTGTCACTTCTGAATCCAAGTCCATGCTCGTGCTCTGAAGGGAGCTGTCTGCAGTCTCAATGTCCTTTGGGTGTTTGACAGATTCTGGGCTTCCCACAGCGCACTGCTGCTGCTGCTGCTAAGTCACGTCAGTCATGTCCGACTCTGTGCGACCCCAGAGAGGGCAGCCCACCAGGCTCCCCCGTCCCTGGGATTCTCCAGGCAAGAACACTGGAGTGGGTTGCCATTTCCTTCTCCAATCCACAGCACACCAGTGGTAAAGAACCCTCCTGCCACTGCAGAAGACATAAGAGACACGGGTTCAATCCCTGGGTCAGGAAGATCCCCTGGAAGAGGGCATGGCAACCCACTCCAGTATTCTTGCTTGGAGAATCCCATGGACAGAGGAGCCTGGCGGGCTACAGTTCACAGGGTCGCAAAGAGTCGGACAGGACTGAAGCCACTGAGCTCACGTGCACACGTGGGCCATAGCTAAGCTGCTTCCGAGCTGCAGCTCAGTGGGTGGTTGCCTTTGCAACTCCAGGGTAACAGACCCTCCCATGAATGTGTCTGGGCCCAGACCCTCCTGCTGGGAACTCCCTTCCCCTTAAGCTGCCTCACTGATGTCTCCCCACCTTTGGTGATTCAGCAGTTTTCCTTTTTTCCTGAAGGCAACCATCCAGGTTGGGCTGCCAAGAAGCAGATGAGTAACTGTAGGTGGTTTCTGGTTGGGGGGCAACCTCAGGAAAGATTGAAGTCAGGAGGAGAAGGGGGTGACAGAGGATGAGATGGTTGGATGGCATCACAGACTCAATGAACACGAATTTGAGTAAACCCCAGAAGATAGTAAAGGACAGGGAGGCCTGGTGTGCTGCAGTCCATGGGGTCATGGAGAGTCAGACACGATTTAGCAACTGAACAACAACCCCAGGAAACATTTTTTGGGAGGGTGGGGAAGCGTCAGGGAAGAGAAGAGAGTGTGGACTGTCAGGAATTTCTGGGAGATGGTGCTGAGGGGTCCCTCTGGGGTGTTAGTCTCCTGGTAATCTGGACACCAGCAGAGGCGAAGTATAGAGAAGGCTGGCAGCTGGGAGGTACACAGGAGGCACTAAGGCAGGAAGACCAAGGGTGAGTGGGCAGCGTCTGCCACCGCTGCATGGCACCCGTCCTTCCCCTACCTTCTGCGTGGGTTTAGTGCCCCCCACCTGCTCACCAGCGCCCATCTTATCTCTGATTTCCACTTGCTCACTCAGCACCCATCTTCCATCAAGGCCAAAGGCTCACTGAGGGTTGAAGACTCTTCTCCTTGATTAATATCTTCACCACCCGATCGTGTATCTAGTGCAGACCTGTTATGACAGGCATGAAACATCCAGAAACTCAGAAACTGTAATTTATGGAGGAATGTGCTTGAATAATTAAAAGAGAGAAATGCTTTATAGAAGCTGCAGGAACAAAAAGCAAAATTGCTTTGTGCAATTTAGAAAATCACCCAGAAAAATTAAAATGCATAACAGGGAAGTGGAGGCGAAAGAAAAGGTAATGAGCAGACTGAAGGCCCAGAAGGAAAATAAAGTAAAAAATGAAAATGAATCACAGGTGGTGGGCCACTTGTTCTCTTTCTGGATAAACAAGGATTCAGGCCAGAGCTCAATGCAGCAAAAGGCTGGCCCCCCAGCTCATCGCTGGGTGGTGCTTGGACGGGCAGCCCTGTGGCCCTCCCGGTGAGCTTGGCTGAGGTGGAGGAAAAGTGTGAGTGGTCATCTGGGTGCTCTGTGCACATTGTCCTCGATCATCACACAGATGGGGTAGCATGCTTTTCTTTCTATTTAAGGAATTTTTAGAATCCTGAATAGCATCAGACCCCAAGCATGAGGTTTTGATGTCAATATTGACTGGGGATGGGGGATCGATGATCAGAGCAAAGTGGCTTTGAGGCCCTGCCCTGCCTCATGCTGCCTGCGAGGCTGGGGATACCACCAGGGACATTTAGGTGAGCATCCCACTGGCCATTAGGGCTGCCCTCAGGATGTTCCTGCATCTTCCCACGAGAACCAGAGGGCATCATGCTGCCCCTTCTTGTGCACCAGGCATAGTCATGAGACTGGCTTTGGCCAACAGAGCAGAAGAGATGACATGTGTCATCTGTCGACACTTCATGGGGTGGTGTCTGAGGCCTCTCTGTCTGGGACCCAGGGTGAGCACAGTCCAGGGCAGAGCCCCCCTCTGGCTCTCAGTGCCTCTTGGAACAAACAGGACACATAGCTGTGTGTCATGTTACTGTCTTGTAGAAGAGGTTCATTTTTTTTGCAGCAGCAGCAGCAGACTGCAGACTATCCTGACCACCGCAGCACTCAGGGGAGCAAGAAACTCCTGACTGGCACTGGGCAAGGTGCACACAGGCCCCAGGGGCTGTTCGCTCTGTTTTGAAAATTGTATTAACTGAGACACGGGGAGGAAGAAGAAGAAACAGAGGCATGGGATCCTTGCAACCCCTTCCCTGAAATGTCCTCCTGTTTTGTCCATTATAAGGAGAGGATGGGGCTCTCCCTTTCATTAGAAAAGGACTGCTCATGCTAAGTTACATGATGTAAAGTGCCAGGTCAATTTAGCTGTAGAGTAAAAAGCATTCCGAGAGCCTGCCTGTTTTGTTGTATTTGGATGACATGGCCACTGAAAACCTGCAGGAGCCCCTTTCTAAAGGATCCTTTAGGCTATAAAGGAAATAAAAAGTTCTTATAGTACCTTGAAATGTCAACCGTCTGCCTGTAATGGTTGCAATGGCCATGTGCGTCTGGTTTAGAGACGTTCCATACCATGTGCAAGAACTGTCTGCCCCGTGATGGTGAGTCAGGGAAGGAAGTCCATAGCGAAGACAGAGGGTCTCACGGAGGACCACCCCATCTCTGCCCACACTCATCAGGAGGACTGCCAGGAAGAGACATCTGCTTCAGCTCTAAGGGTTTGTTGCACACAAACCCAGGTGATGACCCCTCTGTAAAACCCAGCAGTATGTTTCACAGGCAGAGTCTCCTGCAAGGAGAGGGGACTTTGGCCCCACGTACTGGCCCCAGCAGCCTGGCTACACTCACACTGTTCCATGGGTTCTTGGGTGGCCGGTGCTCTTCTGAGGATGAACTCCACCCCCTTCTGTTATGCAAGAAATTTTGATGAATTTTGATGTTCCCATGGTGATGACACTCGGGGAAGTGGCTGGTGGCGCTGAGCAGGAAGGGAGGTCTTTGAGTCTGATAATCCGTCACTGCCCCTCCTCTTGCTCACTGCTCTCAACTCATCTTTAAACTATTTGCTTCTCTGTTTAAACTTCGTGGGCCGCCACCGCCTATGACCTCAATTATGTGGCTCTTGGGCCCGCTATCACCACGCACTGCCCACCTGCCCACCTCCGCCTGCCACTTCCTCCAAAGGAAGGTTCCAAGATGCAGTTCTCCCCACCTTCTTTCTGGTCCTGCTCCCCTTCCCCATCAACTCCCCTGGCCTGTCATCACAACACAGGTAGAATCACGTGCAAGCAGGTGGTCCCCCAGGGCTGGCATGGGGCCTTGTGATGGTTCCTGTGTCTTCAGCCTCCCCAGAGCCAAGCCTGGAACACTGCATGTTGGATTTCTCTGAACAGGGTATGAACTGACTGCCAAGACCCTGGACAAAAACAGGACTGTGTTCAGAGTTTATTTTATATCAATACTACATTGCTTTAATACTGTAGTACACTTTAATATAATGCATAACAGGCAAGTACTAAATGTTTTTAGGCATTTCTGTTTATTCTTTCAAATGACTCTTAGCAACTTAAAAATGACTGAAAAATATATTCATCGAATGAAACCCAAATCTATAGATTAATTTGAAACAAATTGGTGGGAGGGGCAAATTCGTGATTTAGACTCAAACCCCATTCCCACCAGAGACGCTCAGAGGGCTCAAACAAACCTCGTGTGCACCAGGGCCCAGGGACCCCACAGATACTGAGACAGAACTGTGTTTGAGCATCTTCTCTGGAGGTCCGGGTCAGCAGTGGACTGCCACAGGGGCAGGGGCTCTGGGTGCAACAGACCTGGGTATGGCATTAACCCTCTTGGAGGAGGTTGCCAGTAACCCCACCATAGAGCTGCCAGACTTTACACAGGACTGGGAAAAAGACTCTTGGAGGGCACAAACAGAACCTTGTGTGCACCAGGACCCAGGAGAAAAGAGCAGTGACCCCGCAAGAGACTGACCCAGAGTTGCCAATGAGTGTCCAGGAGTCTCCAGCGGAGGCGTGGGTCAGTGGTGGCCTGCTGCAGGGTTGGGGGCACTGAGTGTAGCAGTACACGCATGGGATCTTTTGAAGGAGGCTGCCATTATCTTCATTACCTCCACCATAGTTTGAAAGTGGAAGTGAAGTCGCTCAGTCGTGTCCGATTCTTTGTGACCCCATGGACTGTAGCCTACCAGGTTTCTCAGTCCATGGGATTTTCCAGGCAAGAGTACTGGAGTGGGTTGCCATTTCCTTCTCCAGGGGTTCTTCCCAACCCAGGGATTGAACCCGGGTCTCTCACACTGTAGACAGACGCTTTGCTCTCTGAGCCACCATAGTTTGGCCCCAGGTAAATAGCAGGGAGGGAACATAGCTCCACTCATCAATAGAAAATTGGATTAAAGATTTACAGAGCACAGCCCCGCCCATCAGAACAAGACCCAGTTTCCCCCTCAGTCAGTCTCTCCCATCAGGAAGCTTCCATAAGCCTCCTATCCTTCTCCATCAGAGGGCAGACAGGCTGAAAATCACAGTCACAGACAACTAACCAATCTAATCACATGGACCACAGGCTTGTCTAACTTGATAAAACTATGAGCCATGCTGTGTGGGGCCACCCAATACGGACGGGTCATGGTGGAGCATTCTGACAAAATGTGGTCCACTGGAGAAGGCAATGGCAAGCCACTTCAGTATTCTTGCCTTGAGAACCCCATGAACAGTATGAAAAGGCAAAAAGATAGGACAGTGAAAGATGAACTCCCCAGGTCGGTAGGTGCCCAATATGCTACTGGAGATCAGTGGAGAAATAACTCCAGAAAGAATGAAGAGACGGAGTCAAAGCAAAAACAACACCCAGTTGTGGATCTGAATGGTGATAGAAGCAAGGTCCGATCCTATAAAGAGCAATATTGCATAGGAACCTGGAATGTTAGGTCCATGAATCAAGGCAAATTGGAAGTGGTCAAACAGGAGATGGTAAGAGTGAACATCAACATTTTAGGAATCAGTGAACTAAAATGGACTGGAATGGGTGAATTTAATTCAAATGACAATTATATCTACTACTGTGGGCAAGAATCCCTTAGAAAAAATGGAGTAGCCATCATAGTCAACAAAAGAGTCTGAAATGCAGTACTTGAATGCAGTCTCAAAAACGACAGAATGATCTCTTTTTGTTTCCAAGGCAAACCATTCAATATCACAGTAATCCAAGTCTATACTCCGGCCAGCAATGCTGAGGAAGCTGAAGTTGAACAGTTCTGTGAAGACCTACAAGACCTTCTAGAACTAACACCCAAAAAAGATGTCCTTTTCAGAACAGCGGACTGGAATGCAAAAGTAGGAAGTCAAGAAACACCTGGAGTAACAGGCAAATTTATCCTTGGAGTACAGAATGAAGCAGGGTAAAGGCTAATAGAGTTTTGCCAAGAGAACACACTAGTCATAGAAAACACCCTCTTCCAACAACGTAAGAGAAGACTCTACACGTGGACATCACCAAATGGTCAACACCAAAATCAGATTGATTATATTCTTTGCAGCCAAAGATGGAGAAGCTCTATACAGTCAGCAAAAACAAGACCAGAAGCTGACTGTGGCTCAGATCATGAATTCCTTACTGCCAAATTCAGACTGAAATTGAAGTCTGAATTAAATTGAAGAAAGTAGGGAAAACCACTAGACCATTCAGGTATGACCTAAATCAAATCCCTTACGATTATACAGTGGGAGTGAGAAATACATTTAAGGGACTAGATCTGATAAACAAAGTGCTTGATGAGGTATGGACAGAGGTTCGTGACATTGTATAGGAGACAGGGAGCAAGACCATCCCCAAGAAAAAGAAATGCAAAAAAGCAAAATGACTGTCTGGGGAGGATTTACAAATAGCTGTGAAAAGAATAGAAGTGAAAAGCAAAAGAGAAAAGGAAAGATATACCTGTTTGAAGGCAGAGTTCCAAAGAATAGCAAGGAGAGATAAGAAAGCCTTCCTCAGCGATCAATGCAAAGAAATAGAGGAAAACAACAGAATGGGAAAGACTAGAGATCTCTTCAAGAAAATTAGAGTTACTAAAGGAACATTTCATGCAAAAATGGGCTCAATAAAGGACAGAAATGGTATGGACCTAACAGAAGCAAAAGATATTAAGAAGAGGTGGCAAGAATACACAGAAGAACTGTACAAAAAGATCTTCATGACCCAGATAATCATGATGGTGTGATCACTCATCTAGAGCCAGACATTCTGGAATATGAAGTCAAGTGGGCTTTAGGAAGCATCATTATGAACAAAGCTAGTGGAAGTGATGGAATTCCAGTTGAGCTATTTCAAGTCCTAAAGGATGATGCTGTGAAAGTGCTGCACTCAATATGCCAGAAATTTGGAAAACACAGCAGTGGCCACAGGACTGGAAAAGGTCAGTTTTCATTCCAATCCCAAAGAAAGGCAATACCAAAGAATGCTCAGACTACTCCACAATTACACTCATCTCACACACTAGTAAAGTAATGCTCAAAATTCTCCAATCCAGGCTTCAACAATACGTGAACAGTGAACTTCCAGATCTTCAAGCTGGATTTAGAAAAGGCTGAGGAACCAGAGATCAAATTGCCAACATCCACTGGATCATCGAAAAAGTAAAAGAGTTCGAAAAGAATATCTCCTTCTGCTTTATTCACTATGCCAAAGCCTTTGACTTGTGGATCACCAGAAACTTTGGAAAATTCTGAAAGATGGGAATACCAGAGCACCTGACCTGCCTCTTGAGAAATCTGTGTACACGTCAGGAAGCAACAGTTAGAACTGGACAAGGAAAAACAGACTGCCTCCAAATCGGGATAGGAGTACATCAAGGCTGTATATTGTCACCCTGCTTATTTAACTTCTATGCAGAGTACATCATGAGAAACACTGGGCTGGATGAAGCACAAGCTGGAATCCAGATTGCTGGGAGAGATATCAATAACCTCAGAAATGCAGACGACATCATCCTTATGGCAGAAATTGAAGAAGAACTAAAAAGCCTCTTGATAAAAGTGAAAGAGGAGAGTGAAAAAATTGGCTTAAAGCTCAACATTCAGAAAAGTAAGATCATGGCATCTGGTCCCATCACTCCGTGGAAAATAGATGGAGAAACAGTGGAAACAGTGTCAGACTTTATTTTTGGGGGCTCCAAAATCACTGTAGATAGTGACTGCAGCCAGGTGTCTTTTAGACACCTACTCCTTGGAAGAAAATCTATGACCAACCTAGACAACATATTAAAAACAGAGACATTACTTTGCCAACAAAGGTCCTTCTAGTCAAGGCTATTGTTTTTCTAGTAGTCATGTATGAATGTGAGAGTTGTACTATAAAGAAAGCTGAGCATTAAAGAATTGATGCTTTTGAACTGTGGTGTTGGAGAAGACTCTTGAGAGTCCCTTGGACTGCAAGGATATTCAACCAGTCCATCCTAAAGGAAATCAGTGCTGAATATTCATTGGAAAGACTGATGCTGAAGCTGAAACGCCAATACTTTGGCCATCTGATGTGAAGAACTAACTCACTGGAAAAGACCCTGATGCTGGGAAAGATTGAAGGTGGGAGGAGAAAGGGATGACAGAGGATGAGGTGGTTGGATGGCATCACTGCCTTGATGGACATGAGTCTGAGTAAGCTCTGGGAGTTGGTGATGGACAAGGAAGTCTGGTGTGCAGTCCATTGGGTCGCAAAGAGTTGGACACAACTGAGTGACTGAACTGAACTGAATGTCTTTATTATATTTATCCTCTCATACATAAAATAATAAAGCTTGAGATAGGTCATTTTATCTTTTCTTATTCTTCATAAGGAATATAATAAATTCTTTTTATTCTTCATAACATTTTTGTATTATAAAATATGCATGACATAAAATTCGCCATTTTAAGTGTACAGTTTAATGGTATTAAGTACATTCATATTGTTGTACAACAATCACCATCATCCATTTCCAGATATTTTCATCTCCCCAAACTGAAACTCTACACCCATTAAACGCTAACCAGCCCCACCCTTCTACTTTCCTTAACATTACTCCTCCAGTAACCTTGTGTAAGTGGAACTGTGCAGTATTTCTGCTTTTGTGCCTGACTTATTTCCAGTTAGCACAATGTATTCAAGGATCATCCATGTCATAGCCTGTGTCAGAATTTCCATCTTTTTTTTTATTTTTTTATATGTTGTTGTTCAGTCTCTAAGTCATGTTTGACTCTCTTTGTGACCCCATGGACTGCAGCATGCCCTGTCTCCCGGAGTTTGCTCAAATTCATGTCCATTGAGTTGATGATGCCATCCAACCATTTCATCCTCTGTCGTCTCCTTCTTCTTTTGCCCTCAATCTTTCCCAGCATCAGGGTCTTTTCCAGTGAGGCGACTCTTCTCATCACATGGCCAAAGTATTGGAGCTTCAGCTTCAGCCCTTCCAATGAATATTCAGGGTTGATTTCCTTAAGGATTGGCTGATTGGATCTCCTTGCTGTCTAAGGGACACTCAAGAGTCTTCTCCAGCACCACATTTCTAAAGCATCAATTCTTTGGCACTCCCATACATTTGAATACCTTCAAAAAGTAGGTTAAGTGGGTCATTCACCTTGATGGCTTTTCCAGTGTGGGGGATCTGGGTGAAGTCCAGCAGTTCTAGACAAGCTAGAAGTAAAATTAAGACCTGGGCCACATGATGTCATGAGGAAATTATTGTTTCAGTAAGAAATTCATATGCAGATTCACCACACTAATTAATATAGCTTACAATTGTAAGACAACACAATTTTGAAGCTCAAGACAACGTAGTGACAATTTAAAGATGGTGTGATGGGTGAGCATTGTGAATACAGAGTCTTTCAGATTTACCAATGTCAGAGCAAGGAAACTTAGGAATTGCTAAAATCTTAGAGCTCATCTTTGAAAGAAAACTGACAAAGCTTGCCCAAACTTGGTAATAATTTGAAAAATTTGCATGCTATTACTAACTCTGAATTTCGAAGCAGAAAGAAAATGTTATATGCCATCAACTTAAAAGTGATCAGCACTGTTAGTAGAAAGACTGGTTTATCTTTCCTTTATAGAAAATGATGTTGCAAAATCAATATCCTAAAATGAGGCAAGGCAATCATCATTCATTAGCTGAGGATGAGAATACAAGCAGATATCATGACAAAGTCGTGTCAAGAAGTTCATTAGTAAAAATAGTATGTGACAAAGTAAAAATAACATGGATCATGGAAGAAAAAAACTGGCCATCTGTTCCATCCACAGGAAGGATGGGGGGAAGATGACAGAGCCTATGGCAACAAAACCAGGAAACAGAGATTCTCCTATCCTCAGCTTTGGAAGATCAGAACCCATCTTCTTTGACAAACCTTGGCTTTCTCACTCAATGAGAGACTTTGTTGTCTAGATTCAAGGGCGGCCAGAGACTTCGCTCATCAAGAGAAGAAACATTCCACTGCCCCAAGGTCCAAGGTCCCTTCGACCCAGAAAAACACTGTGCGCTCAGAGGTGCAGAGAAGACTTTGGAGAAGGGGTTCTGGACAGGACACCCCCCGCCCTCCATCTGGCTGCATGTCATGGTTTCCAAGCATTTGGACCGGGTTCACTTTGCAGTGACTCTTGGCCCCATGGCCCCACTTCATTCTGAGTCTATTTAAATACGGTTTTCAAACCCCTTCCCCAAAGCCTAACTTGCCCATCTCCCTGGCTGCAGGGAGCCAGTAATGGTGACTGGTGGCTCCAGATTTGTTCTTGGAGCACTGACTGCACCATGACATATGTTATTTTTCTCGATTTTGTAAATGTCTGGATAGTTATCAGCATTTTAGAATTTGTAGTAAGCTCTGACTTATTTTCTCTTTCTAAATAAAACAGCATTTGTGCTTAGTTTGGTATTGGTAATACCAAAGTGATATTTCTCATAAAGACAGTTCCCTGGACTGTCCAGGCTTAGATTCAGATTCAGCTGTTTGAGTTTTAAATTTCCAGCCAGTGGTGGTGGTGGTGGTGGTGGTTTAGTCACTAAGTCATGTTCTGGTTCTTGGGACCCCATGGACTGGACCCTGCCAGGCTCCTCTGTCCATGAGCTTTTCCAGGCAAGAATACTGGAGTCGGTTGCCATTTCCTTCTCCAAGGAATCTTCCTGACCCAGGGATCAAATCTATGTCTCCTGCATTGGGAGGCAAATGCTTTACCACTGAGCCACTTGGGAAGCCCCACAAGGAAGATACATCCCCATAAACCTGTCTTAAGTTGAAAATATTAGCAGTTGCATATGCATTTAATACACCTAACATAAACATCACTGATGCAACGAACATGAACTTGGGCAAACGCTGGGAGATGGTGAGGGACAGGAAGGCCTGGCGTGCTGCAGTCCATGGGGTTGCAAAGAGTCAGACACGATGGGGTTACTGAACAACAGGAACAACAAACATCACAGCTTACCCCACCCCACCTTAAACGGACGTCCCTCTCTCAGTGGAGGAGGCCCTGCAACATAGACGCCTGTCTGCCACACTGCAGAAAGCCACCTGCACGGTTTACTATGTTCTTTTTAATAGGATATTTCTCTTTTTTCCCCCAAATCAACTTATATTTACTGCGTGCCTGTAATATGTCAAGTTCCGCACCAGGCTTTCATGTAGTTCATTTTCCACTTGAACAACTTAAAATACATATTTGCATAGAGTAGACAGTAGCATGGTGTTTACTCAGAAAAATAGAACATTTCCCCATCCAGTCAATTATACACAGGCCATGAAACGTGGAGCCAAAAACTATAGCCTGAGTAAAATGGATGCTTTTCTGGAACTGTGGGAATTAAAACAAAATTGCATCAAGAAGTACATGCTGGCCCCCTGGCAGGTGAGCAGCCTCTTCAGGAAAGACATCAGCTCCATCCTCAGTGAGTTTTGAGGATGTTCTAGGTATGAAGCACAGATGGACAGAGCAGACCGGGAGCAGAGGGAGGTTGTGACGTTGTCCAGTGACAGCCGGACAACGGTGATGGCATGGCTGGCTTCCCGGGGTGCCTCCGCTGGGCCCATTCTCAGCACTAAACATGAGCCCTCCTGACAGCATCCCATAGTCACTCTCCTCACTTTGGAGCCCAGCAAACTGGCTCACAAGGGAAGTATCCCAAGGCAGGGAGAAAGAATGGGAACCAAGGACCCGTGACAGCAAGGGACAGAGTAAGGACTTGACTGGTGAGGGGAGGGCCCTGCCGTGTGTGCTGGGCCTGCCACCGAGGCCAACTCAGGAAGGAAGACACCATGTTCTCAAGCCTGTGTCAACAACAGAAAAGAAACAGGAAGACAACCCTTCCCACAGCAGAGTTTAAGCCAGCACGTGGCCAGTAATGACCTCAAGGACAGCACTGATGCGTAACTCCCATCAAAGCAGCCCATTCGTATCTCATGACCTCGCCGAACTTACAGCACGTGGTCCTACCTCGGATGCTGACCCTGGTACTGCCAGGATGCAGGACATTTGCACCATCACACAGATCCCTCTTGTCGGCTTTTTACAACAGCACTGACTTCCCTCTGGCCCCCGCCTCCTCCTTGCTGCTGCTGTTGCTCAGTTGCTCAGTCATGTCCGACTCTCTGTGACCCATAACCATAGTCCATGAGGCTCCTCTGTCCATGGGGATTCTCCAGGAAAGAATACTAGAGTGGGTTTCCATGCCCTCCTCCAGGGGATCTTCCCAACCCTGGGGTCTAACCCCTGTCTCTCATCTATCCTACACTGGCAGGCGGGTTCTTTACCACTAGCACCATCTGGGAAGCCCCCAACCCATAACTATAGTCCATGAGGCTCCTCTGTCCATGGGGATTCTCCAGTAAAGAATACTAGAGTGGGTTGCCATGCCCTCCTCCAGGGGATCTTCCCAACCCCGGGGTCTAACCCCTGTCTCTTATCTATCCCACATTGGCAGGTGGGTTCTTTACCACTAGCACCATCTGGGAAGTCCCCAACCTCCTCCTTCATCCCTGATAAATGTGAAACTCTTCTATTTCTATAATTTTACATTTCAAGAAGGTGACAGCAATGGAATCATGACACTATATGTAGTATGTGATCTTTTGGGATTAGATATTTTTGTGCTGTATAACTCCCCTGAGAATTCATCCAAACTGTATCAATAGCTGCTCCTTTTCACTACTGAACAGGTAGCAGCAGAGTGGAGGTTCCACACTCTGTGTAAACATTCAGAAGTTGAATGACTCACAGCTGGTTGTTTCTAGTTGGGGGGACTGTGAATGAAGGAAGGCTGCTATCAATATTCCTGCACAGATTTTTCTGTGAACATAAATTTTCATCTTTCTGGGATAAAAGCCCAAGAGTGCATTTGTTGGATCCTATGTAAGTTGTATGTTTGGTCTTACAGGACGTGCCACACTGCTTGCTGGAGTGGCTGAATTATCATACATTTCCAATAGCAATGCCCCAGGGACCCAGTTTTTATGCATCCTTGTCAGCACTTGATACTGTCATTATCTTTTATTTTAATTGCTCTGATAGGTGTGTCATAATATCTCACTGTGGTTTTAACTGGCATTTTCCTATGGTTAAGAATGCTGAAATTTTTTTCATGACCTTTTTTGCCATCTATGTATCCTCTCTTGAAAATCTCTTTCCTCCATCAACTTGCTTTTGCATGTTTGTCAGAAATCGGTTGGATGTATGGGGTGGGTCTCTTTCTGGGTTCTCTACCATGTTCCAATTCAAGTCAGTCGATCAGCTAATACCTCCTTTAATATCTTAGATATAAACTAGACCTTCATACTGGGTAGAGTGACTTTGCTCCCTTTACTATTTTTTTCAAAATTGTCTTATTCTCAGGGACTGTGATATTGCATACAGATTTTAAAATAAGTTTGTCTGAGCCTATAAAAAAACCTTACTAGAACTAGAATATCCAAAACAATCTTTGAAAAAGATGGGGAAAATTGGAGGACTAACACTTCCCAGTTTTGAAACTTACTACAAATCTACAGAATTAAGAAAAGATGGTCCTAATAGAAGTGTAGCAATTTAGATCATTTGTCTAGAACTGAGCTCATTTATTCACCCAGTCATCAATCCATCCACCCAATCATCCATCCATCCACCCAACCATCCATCCATCCACCCATCCATCCACCCATCCATCCACCTATCCATCCACCCATTCATCCACCCACCCAACCATCCATCCATCCATCCACCCAACCACCCATCCATCCACCCATTCATCCACCCATCCATCCACCCACCCAACCATCCATCTATCCATCCATCCATCCATCCACCCACCCATCCATCCACCCATCCATCCACCCACCCAACCACCCATCCATCCACCCATCCATCCATCCATCCATCCAATGACCATAGTTGTGTATCTACTGCAGCCGTGAGCTCTGCTGGGCTGCTCCTCTGGATGTGGATGAGCAGGGACACAGCACAATACCGCACTGCAGGTAGAGGGCACACAGGTGGGGAGCAAAGAGAAAGCTTTTTAAGCTCAGGTGATCTGCGTCCTAGGATATTTGGCAATACCTGGAGGCGTATTGTCTGTCATGACTCAAGAGGTGCCATTAGCTAGTGTGGCAGCCTTATCCTACAATGCGCATGACAGCCCGTGACAAAAATGATCTGGCCTCACTAGTCCATAGCGCCGAGGCTGAGACCCCTGCCTGAGTGACAGATGAGCAGCTAGTCAGACAAGAAGAGGCTGAGAGGGTGTGGGAAGCAGTGTGCCCAGAGCATGTGTCCACACGCAGGGGCCTTGGGGAGCCGAGACGGAGAGGTGAGGCCCCTGAGGGCCAAGCTTATCAACTGTCTTTTTTCTTTCTTTCTAATTTTCAGTGGAGTATGCTGCTGCTGCTGCTAAGTCGCTTCAGTCGTGTCCGACTCTGTGTGACCCTATAGACAACAGCCCACCAGGCTCCCCTGTCCCTGGGATTCTCCAGGCAAAAGCACTGGAGTGGGTTGCCATTTCCTTCTCCAATGCATGAAAGTGAAACGTGAAAGTGGGTCGCTCAGTTGTGTCTGACTCAGCGACCCCATGGACCGCAGCCTACCAGGCTCCTCTGTCCATTGGGATTTTCCAGGCAAGAGTACTGGAGTGGGGTACTATTGCCTTCTCTGTCAGTGGAGTATAGTTGGTTTAAAGTGCTGTTGTAAGTTTCAGCAGTACAGCAAAGTCAATCAGTTATACATATACGTATATTCACTCTGTCTTTTAGAATTCTAAGGAAAAATATCAATAACCTCAGATATGCAGATGACACCACCCTTATGGCAGAAAATGAAGAGGAACTAAAGACCCTCTTAATGAAAGTGAAAGAGGAGAGTGAAAAAGCTGGCTTAAAACTCAGCATTCAGAAAATGAAGATCATGGCATCCGGTCCCATCACTTCATGGCAAATAGATGGGGAAACAGTGGTAACAGCGACAGACTTCATTTTCTTGGGCTCCAAAATCATTGCAGATGGTGACTGCAGCCATGAAATTAAAAGACGCTTGTTCCTTGGAATAAAAGCTATGACAAACCTAAAAGAAGGTGAGGTCTCCCAGTTGTGTCTGACTCTTTGCAACACCATGGACTGTAGCCTGCCACGCTTCTCTGTCCATGAGATTTTCCAGGCAAGAATATTGGAGTGGGTTGCCATTTCCTTCTCCAGTGGTTCTTCCCAACCCAGGGATCGAACCCAGGTCTCCCACATTGCAGGCAGACGCCTTACCATCTGAGCCACCAGGGAAGTCATGACAAACCTAGACAGCACATTAAAAAGCAGAGACATTACTTTGCCAACAAAGGTCCATCTGGTCAGAGCTATGGTTTTTCCAGTAGTCATGTATGGATGTGAGAATTGGACCATAAAGAGTGCTGAAGAATTGATGCTTCTGAACTGTGGTGTTGGAGAAGACTCTTGAGAGTCCCTTGGACTGCAAGGAGATCCAACGAATCCGTCCTAAAGGAAATCAGTGCTGAATATTCATTGGAAGGACTGATGTTGAAGCTAAAGCTCCAATACTTTGGCCACCTGATGTGAAAAACTGACTCATTGGAAAAGACCCTGATGCTGGGAAAGATTGAAAGCAGGAGGAGAAGGGGACGCCAGAGGATGAGATGGTTGGATGGCATCACCGACTCGATGAACATGAGTCTGAGCAAGCTCTGGGAGTTGGTGATGGACAAGGAAGCCTGGTGTGCTACAGTCCTTGGGGTCAAAAAATGTTGGACAAGACCGAGCCACTGAAATGACTGACTTTTTTTCTTAGATTCTTTTCCCATGTAGGTCAGGGCAGAGTACTGAGTAGAGTTCCCTATGCTATACAGTAGGGCCTTATTAGTTATCCATTGTGTATGTGTCCATTCCAATTTCTCAACTGTCTTGAAGGCAAATGGGAGGTGAGAACAATTCTAAGTCGGGGAGGGGTATGATGAGACTATGTTTCCAAAACAGGAGCTGCTTGACAGGGACAGTGAGTGGTTGGGGCAGCAGGTGGAGGGACCGGAGCTAGGGGTCCTGTAGGGGCAGGGGCCTACACTGCAAGCCAGGAAGCCCGGCCCACACATTTACTGTCTGATCTCTGCACATTGTGCTACTGTACAAGCTGTCTCTTTTGAGATCTTTTATTAATTCCTTTTCATTATCATATTTTTCAGAAAATAGACCAGATAAAATGACAAAGACCTTAGCTGAGAAACTGTGTCTGGTGCTATTTGTCAGGTTGAAGCTGGACTCTTCCTGATGTGAGAAACATTTCTAGAATCACAGTGTAGCCGGAGATCAAGACCCAGAACCCAGGAATAGCTGGTAGCCGGTTCCAACCCTCCCTTGGTCAACAGAATTCTATAGGAGCCTGATTTCTGCCCTCGGCTCTGACTAACCAAAGGAAATATCTAATTGAACCCAAAGCCAAATCAATTTTCCCTTTTAATTTTAATTGAAACTTTCAGCTGGCACCAGCATTGAAAAATGAACTTCATTCCCTGTTTGTAATATTAAAGAGAAAATTAATGTAATTAAAAAGTAATCACTGCACATTGTTCTCAAATTTCCCTCCTGAATTATTAACACGAGTAATCCCACCCCTTCGTGGCCATGTTAGAGCATTGGTATTTCCAGTTTCTACCTCTCCTTTGCAGCCCTTCTTCTTTAGAATACTTACCCAGATTGACCTTTGTGTATCTATAGCAGGGGCTATAATTCGTGTGGTTGCTGCCAACCCTGGGATTAAATGAGACTCTCTCCTGCCTCAAAAAAGAGTCAGCTCATTTCTCCTTATAGGAATTAATGAGCAAAGGTAATGTCTTCATCACAGGATTGAGTCTGAACCCCTGCATGGAAGATACATTTTTATCCAAGCTAATACTCTCTGCCCAGATGATTTTTCATGCTGTTGTAAAATTGAGGAAGGTTTCATAAAGGAACATGGATCCAGCTTGTAAATGAGGTTGCTAGGGAGTGAAATTATAAATGATAGAAAAAGTTAATCTTTCTCAGGTTAAAAAAAATAATAAATCTCTGTAATTAAGGTGTTTCAATTTTTCCTTCCCAAGTTCAAATTGGATTTTGTATATAGAAAGATCTCACTCGGGCATACATAAAAATGTATCAGAACTGGCTTGTGAGAATCATTTAAGGAGATGTTAAGAGTCACAGCAGACTTATATTATATACAGGCAGAAATGCACAGCGAGATTCTCTTGGGAAATTCCAGAGAATGTGGCTTGTCTTTCAGAGTGTACATCTTACTTTATTTGGCCTGTAACAAAGTGAACCCTCCTTTATCAAGAGGAAGCCATTCCAGGCGGGGTGGCATCTTTGTCTCTTCAGCAACAAACCATATAAAGCAAAATAGAAGAATTCTGTTTCATGACTTGAGTTGGTATTATTGAGTCCTAGAGCTCATTTATAGCTGATAAATGTGGTCAAGAAAAAAAAAGTCTTTTTGAAGAGATGAGAATCAGTGGAATCATCACTGACCTCCTGGGTCTGGAAAGACCAAGAATATTGCTGTTATCCCACGAGAGTAGTGACCATCTGCTTCCTGAGCAAGAATCAGAGGAAAGCCCCTTCATCTTGGCATTGGAGATTTGTTTACGATTCTGCAGTAAACAGAATCGTAAACAAATCTGGGCCAGCTGGCCAGTTCTCCTGATCCTGCCGCTGATCAAGCCGACAGACCTGCTGAGGAGATACTGGGATGCTGAGATGCTGGGATGACCTCTCTCATCTTCTGCTAGTGTCAAGGTTATGTCCATGTGGTCTCTCCAGTCAGGTACCCAAGCGTCTTATGTGATAGCTCAGGGCTCCCCAAAGTACAAGCCATCTTCTGGAAGCTTAAGCCTAGAACTGGTACCACATCGCTGCCTCTGATTTTATTGCTTATAAGGCTTCACAGGACCAGCCCTGACCCACACGTGAGGGTGTGTGCCTCAAGGCATGGTTCTGCGGGAGACATTCATCCAGTCTACAGCTGCGGCCCTGCCAGGGGATGGGAGGTCTCTTCTCATTTCCCAATGGAGGGTAGCTTGTCAATCTCTCCAGAAAGGAGCCACAGGTGTTCCCTGGGGCCCTTCTGACCAAGGAAGACCAAGGTTATCCCAGAGGGAGAACCATCTGCCAGCTTGTTTCTTGTGCATCCCAGAGGACAGAGAGTGGTGTGCTTTCCCTTGTGGTGGGGCTTATCCCTGCTCCAGAGGCTGCAAAAGCCTGGAGGGTCTGGGTGATGAGGGGGCACTCTAGAATGAGTGGAAAAAATATTTCAACTCACTCAGGACATTCAAGGCTGTGAGAGAGGAGGCCCAAAGTGAATAACAAAACACTCGGCTGCTGTTGAACTAGAGGAAGAACGACAAGAAAATTTAATAGGAAACAGTAATGAGAAGCTTTAGGAGATGTCGTCAGGGCACCAAATTACTTTCAGGAACTAAAAGTAGGCGAAACAATTGAGTTTTCAATTAAAACGTGTAACAGATGAAGTGAGAGAGAGAGGGAGACGATTACAGCAGACAATTGAATTACAGAGCTGGAGAACAAGCAGAGGAGACAGTCTGTAGCATGGGGAACACACACACAGACACACTCAGAGGTATGGAAGCCTCAGGGGAAAAGAGCAAAGGCCTGGAAGCCAAATTCCGGATACCCAATATATGAGCGATAGTCTACAGCAAACTAACAACCAACCAAACAAAAGCAATGGGTGTAAGGAAAGTAATACTGAAAGATTCAGAGTAAGCCGTGAGCATGTCTACAAAACAGAAACAGACCCAAAAAGCAAACCTGTGGTTGCCAAGGGGGAGGGGGAGGGGAAGGATGGAGTGGGAGCTTGGGATTAGCAAACTAATATATAACATGTAGGATGGATAAGCAAGTCCTCACATATGCTTTAGTATACAATAGTTGTTCTGTTTCTGACTTACCTCACTCTGTGTGACAGACTGTGGGTTTAGCTTGGTGCTCAGTGATGACTTAGAGGGGTGGATTAGGGGACAGGGAGACACAACAGTGAGGGGGTATATGTATATATGTAGTATATATGTAGTTGATTCACCTTGTTGTACAGCAGAAACTAACACAACATTATAAGGCAATTATACTCCAATCTAAAAATATTTATCATAAATTTAGAAGCAAAGCAACAACAACAAAGAAACCAAACCAAAACAACAAGGTCCTACTGTACGACACAGGGATCCATATTCAATATCCTGGGATAAACTATAATGGAAAAGAATATGAAAAAGAATATACATATGCATGACTGAATCACTTTGCTATACGACAGAAATTAACACGTTGTAAACTAGCAATAGTTGAATAAAATTTTAAAAAGTAGAGTGAGCCATGAGATGTTTAAAAGCACTCTGCTAGCCCATGGGGGGTCGCTGTGGAGCTGGTGTCTTTCATGCACGTGGAGGAGTACTCTGTGTGGGTATTTCTGGGCTGATGATCACTGGTCAGTTCCCAACAGGCAACATGCTGGGGCTCAGGGCTTCCCTGGTAGCTCAGCTGGTAAAGAATCTGTCTGTAATGCGGGAGACCTGCGTTCGATCCCTGGGTTGGGAAGATCCCCTGGAGAATGGATAGGCTACCCACTCCAGTATTCTTGGACTTCCCTGGTGGCTCAGATGGTAAAGAATCTGTCTGCAATGCGGGAGACCTGCGATTGATCCCTGGGTTGGGAAGATCCCCTGGAGGAGGGCATGGCACCCCACTCCAGTATTCTTGCCTGGAGAATCCCCATGGACAGAGGAGCCTGGCGGGCTGCAGTCCATGGTGTTGCAAGGAGCCGGGCACGACTGAGTGACTAAGCACAACGGGGCACTGACTGGTAGAGCTGGCATTCCTGGGACACCCTTCCACCCGCCCTTCCCACACTGAACACTGACCGCACTGAACATGCTCCCTACCCACACTCAAGGAATTTCAGCTCTTATTTCAAGAGTACTGAGGTCTTTATGACATCAAAATAGTTTTTGCTGAACTAGAACGATCCAGAATCTTCATTAGGTCCTTAGGATAGATTGAACTAATGACCATGAGTCCATGGCTACATGTATCCTCACGTCGAATCGTGACGTTAAACAGTCTCCCATCCAGAGATGGAGTCTATCTAATAGCTGATATCTGAGTTGGCTGTGTGAATTGCTTTGGCCAATGAGATCTTAACAAATGTGGTGTTCATCAAGGCTTAAAAAGTACCTGGGCATCACTTCTCTGGCCCCCCAGGGTTCATGGGTACCAAGCCCAGACCAACCTCTGGAACAGTGGAGGACACAAGCCAGCCCCCCAGCCCACAGCCAGGCAGCCTGCAAACATGTTGGAAGCCATCCCAGACCACTGAGCAACCTCAAAATCCTCCTGCCGAGATGAACAGAATGACCCAGGTAGGTTCAGACAAAATTGCAGACCTACAGAGTCATGTGTTAGATAAATTCCTGTTTTTAAGTGACCAAGCTTTGTGCTGCTAGTCATGCAGCAGTGGACAACGGATACATGGTGGCTTGTAGGTACACACAGCAGATGTCACCCCGGCAGACCCCACCCTCGGCATCTATACTGGACACAGAGGAGTGGTGCCCACACAACCCTGGTCTCTACGCAGGAGAGGTGACAAGTCGTACTGGAAAGAGAGCAGCGGGGAACACAAGCCATTGACAGTCCAATTGGCTGAAGACTGTTCTAGAAGTGGTGTCGGAGCATAGCCAGCCTGACGGGCCAATAGCATCTGGGCTTTTCCACCTTGCAGAGCACCTGCAAACCTGCCTTAGAACTATCTCTGTGGAGGTGGCCTAAAATCCTCTCCTGCTCTGGGTGGGGACTGTGTGGGAGCCCCGCCCACAGGGCGAGGTCAGCAGTCGCTCAGCTCGGATGCTGCAGGGCTGGGTTCTTCTGGGCAAGGGTACCAGCAGAGCAGGCATGTGATCGGAGCTCTGCTTCCTCAATCGAGTGGGAAACTAGAGCGTCCAGGTTCTCTCCACTCAAGCAGGAAGTGTTCATCCCCTCATCTGTCGTGACCACACATCTCTGGGCTGAGGTGGGGTCCTCAGGCTCAGCCATGGTCTGAGCCGCTGCTCCAGGGCCAACGCGCAGGAGCGGGTCCAGTGCTCACCTTAGCGCCTTTCTCAGGTGGGATCACCAGCTGTGGAGTAACTACAAGCTGCAGATCCCGTCCCAGGGCTGCTGAAGGGCCACGCTGGGGAGCACCGGGCTAGAGGCACGACCTGCAACCTCTCACCACGATACTGACAGCCCACCCCCAGCTATGAGCCTCACTTCTTGTCAAGATCAACAGAGGTTGTTCCGAATTGCTTCCTTTAGTTCAAAATAGTTTGGAGAAGTCATCCATTTTCAAACTGTGAGCTGTTTGAAGTAGATAAACCACGTTCCCCTCCAGCCAAAAAGTTCTAGAGTTTCTATCTTTTTAAAACCTATACATGCACAGAATTTAAAATAAATCTAGCAATGAATGTCGTCTTCATTACCATTGCCTTTGGGTCCCATCAAACAAAATTTCCTTGAACGGAATTTTATTAAGGTCACCATTGATTCCTCAGTCACTTCTCTGGGCAGAGGAGAAACCAATTCAGTCTCTTCTCACTGGGGGAATGGAAAGCCAGGCTTTCCAGGTTTGATAGGGGACTTCTTCTCTGAACCTTCTTCCTTGGGCTTTGCTGTGGGCTTGAGAGAAAAAATGTGCTAAGTTCCCAGCAGGCTGCAAACTCCGAGGGTCAAGGGCAAGCGAAACAAAGAGATCTCACGCTTTCTATGTGCTCCATTTTGGAAACTCCTTTAAATATACAAGGATGCTGGCTGATGAGACAGGAAAGACCCCAAGGAGCCCTTGTTTACTAAAGGCCCCTTAGCTGTTGTCAGAAACGCTCCAAAATCCTCCCGTTCCTGGTTATCATGCTTCCTGCTTCTCCCACAGAGGCACCACCAGCCATGGCTACTTGCCTTGCCGGGGCACATCACTGAGTATCATGATGATGCTCAAATGCAGGGCACAGGGACTTCCCTGGAGGTCCAGGGATTAAGATTTTACCTTCCAATGCAAGGGGTGCCAGTTCAATTCCTGGTCAGGGAGCTAAGATCCCACATGCATTGTGGTCAAAAAGCCAAGCTGCAAAGCAGAAGCAATATTGCTAAAAATTTAATAAAGATTTTTAAGAAAATGGTCCACACACACACACACACACACCCCACAAAAATATCTTTAAAAAATTGCATACCGGCTGTCCTGTTAATACATTTAGAGTATGAGATCTCAGAATGCCATTTCATGACGGGCTCATATATTTCCTGTGGGTTATTGCTTTTTAACCTAGATCATCTTGGAGACAAATAGGTTTCATTTATATTCTAAACTCATGCAAAGGGCGGCCAAGCTTGCTATTTCAGGAGTCTGATTTATTTTACAGAAATTAGCATAACCACTAAAATCAAATCCATTCCCTGCCCCAGTGGGGCAGCTGAAGCGGCCCATTTACATGGCGGAAGTCCAGGAGAGCACCTCATTTTCCCGGTGGCTGGTGTCTGTTATTTTGGGTGGCCTTTTGTTATGTGCATGAAACCATCTGCCCAGCTGGTCCTCTCCTTTCACTCCTGAACTAGCAGTCATTGTTTCTTATTTAACAGGACATCTCCTTCTGATTTAGATGATGATTCCTTTTTTTTTTATTGTAGTAAAATATCACTGTACAATGATCATTGTAACAACTTTTAAGTGTACAGTACAGAGGCATTGTCCATTCACAATGTAGTGTAACTGCCCATACCCATTTCAAGAATGTTTTTATCTTCCCAAACTGTGCTCTGAATCCATGAAGCGGTAACTCCTTTATTCCCTCAGAAGTGGAATTACCCTAGGCTCTACTGCCTTCTTGTTTTTCCACTCTGACTGGGAGCAGAGCATAAGTAACCAAAGGGTGAAACTCTGTAGATGTTCTCAAAAGCCCGCCCACGTACCTGCATGCCTACTTGCTGTCCTCAAACTCTCCCACGAGTCCTTCTCTGCACACCTGTGGCTCCTCAGAGAGCTTGCTCCCCAAGGTGCCCGATGGTCAGGAGCCCCTCCTGACCTGGTGCACATCCTGGAGCATCCTCACACCCTGGAGCACCCTTCAGCCAGGAGGAATGGCAGGCTGCTGGATGCCGGTGCAGAGTAAAACCCTTCCCTTCAGCCTTTCAGGCAGGTCTGGGACACATGCCACATTATCCCTGGGACTTCTAGGATCTTACGTGAACTGCCCATGATGGTGACCTTCTTTGTCAGTTTCCTGCACATGATCAGGGTCCCCCAGGTAGCAGACACTGGGAGCAAGGTAGCATTTCCTGCAGTTTCTTGGGGGCGATGGCTGTGAAGAGCAATGAGGGGAAGAAGCAGGTTGGGCAGAGAAAGGACTCTGCCGTGCAGATCCCACACCTCTGACGAGAAAGGGTCAGCCCGGGCTGTGATGTCATGCTTCTGGTGAGAGAGGACCTGAGATTTGCATCCACCTTCGATGCTCTTTTCCACAGTGGTTTGTGCTACCATGAGCTAATTCCATTTCCACCCAAGTTGAGGTTATTTGCAGGGAGGGTCCTGGTAACATGTTGGTTGAATAGATAAAGGGGCAGAGCTGATGGCGAACTGTCATTGGCCACAGGACCATGGCAGGAGTTGTCTTCCCAGACACTCTGTCACTCTCTGGGGATGCATGGAGCCCTGGGCATCAGTCAGGAGCGGGTATCACAGGGAACCAGGCCAAGTTGTGCCTGGGGCTCTCAGGCCCCCTCATTAGATGTCACAGTCTTGCAAGGTGAGTTTCAGAAGACCCGCCAGAGGAGCAGGCCCACTTGGAAATCATGAGAGGCGGAAGCACTGCAGAGGAATCCCCATGCTTGCTGGGTGCTGAGCACCCTCCATTGAGAGCTGCCTGGGGACCAGGGCAGTCAGAGCTGCGTGCTTGGGGGGCACGGGGTTTCCATCTCGTAAGACTGCCCCACAGGGCGCCTTTTCTACTGCATTTTCCCTTTATGGTCCCTGAATAAAAATGCCAGTCAGATGCAGATCAAACAAAAGGCATTTGAACCCTGCAGGATTTGAGATAGGCATCCAGCTATCAGGAGGTGATTGCATAAAAACATCCGTTAAGAGCAAGGGTTCCAATTTCCATACATGCTCAGCTTTGTCCCACAGGTTATTAGAACAACAAGCCAAACACTGCAAAGCTGTTCACCTGCACACGCCCTGAGTGCTTGGAAATGGAGACCAGCTTCTTTAATCACAGCGGCATGGAGCAAATGTCTGTTTCTCAGAGGAGCTGATTTTAAAGGTAGCTTGAAATTAAGTGATTCCAAGGCCCACGTGGGCGTCCCGGCAGCAGCCATGTACCAGGATGACTTCCTGCGTCAGGGACCGAAGTGCAGGGAAGGTTGACATAATGAAGGGATTGGCTCTCCCTTCACTTGCTTCCTTAGTCTTCAGAATTCATCGAGGCAATTAAGTCCTGATTGTTCCTCCATGCCTGATGCTCTGAGACACGAATTATAAGCAGTGAGCCTGCAAACTGAGTGATAACCCCTGGCCACTCAGGGAATGACCCCAACAGAAGCCTCCTCAGAAGGAGAGCCAGGTTCCTCCCAGTCCTCTCCGCTCACCCATCTCAGCTCAGGTCACGTCCCAGCACAGGTCCTCGGCTCACTTCCTCGTCCCTGGGGGAGACAAAGGGGATGAGGAAATGGGGCATGAAGATGGGTTGTCCGTGGGAGAAGCAGAGCTGAGTGAGAAGAGATAAGAGGACCATCCCAGACACAGGGACAAAAAAGGAGGAAGGGGAGGAGAAAGAGGAGATGGGAGAGGAGGGAGGAGGAAGAGATAGGGAAGAAGGAGGGGGAGAGAGGGAGGAGTGGGAGGAGGGAGGAGTGGGAGGAGGGAGGAGTCGGAGGAGGGGAGAGAGGCCGGAGGCGGGGAGGGACACAGCCTGTGCTCATCTCGCTGCCCATGACGAGCACAATTCCCCTCTCTCTCTACCAGCTTTACTGTTACTTTGACGTCAAACAAAGCATACTTTTCTAAGTTTGCTCTTTGAAAAATCCTATAATTATGGTAACAGTGACAGCTTGACTCAGTGCAGTGCTTCATTCACTACGACATACTTGCGATGGTATCTTACTGTTTTCGGGTGCAGAATGAGCCACATTGTGGGCCCCCAGGAAGCTGGGTTATATGAAAACTGCAGGGAGGAGTCCACCCTCATCCGAACAAGATAATGCCTCCGAGTGACGCTCTTAGGGGCTGAGAGGTATCCGATGAGGAGCCCCAAACTCAGCAGCTTAGAACATCACTAATTGTGCTCCCAGGGCTCGGGGGTGGGTGCTCAGGAAAGGCTGGGCTGTGTGATTTTCTCCCCGGCTGGAGCTCCAGTCCTCTGCAGACTCACAGCAGACAGCCCTCCCGGTCCCTCCAGCAACCTCTGGGGCAGTTGGACGTGTTACAGGGCATCTGGAACCCCCCTTCCCCAGAGAATACATCCCAGGAGAGCAGGTGGGAGGTGCGTGCCCTTCTTCCACCCCTGCTGAGTCCCTTTCTCCAGTGTCTGGTGTGTTCTGTTCATGACAGATTCAAGGAAGAGCTCCACAGACCCCACTTCCCACTAGCAGGAGCAACAATCACATGGGACTCTATTTTATAATCACCAAGAGATGGCCCCAAGCCAGTCCTGTCCAAGGACTAGGATCCCAGGTACTTCTCTGCTCTACAAAAGTCTCCTGAATCTTGAGGAGTAAAGCACACAGGATGGGGGTAGTTCCCTGGTGGTCCAGTGGCTAAGACTCTGGGCTCCCAATGCAGGGGGCCCAGGATTGATTCCTGGTCAGGGAAATAGATCCCACACATAACGACTAAGACCAAGCACAGCCAAATATATAAATAAATACATTAAAACATACACACACACACACACACACACACATACACACACGACCTCCCACCATGGGGCTGAAGCTCTGTGTTTTTAAGTAGGTTAACATTTAGGCATCTTCCTCGCATGGACTATCAATTAATGTATCTTCTGTTGAGTGATGGGAAGAAACCAGGGATGGTGAATGGGGGAGGGGAAGAGGAAGGGATTCTGTGTCTGCATGCATGGAAGTGAGTGCTAGACATGGAGCAAGTCAGGACTGCCTCTCCTCTGCCTTACACCCCTCAGGAAGGAAACACTCATCTCAGACAGAAGTTGCACGGCTGGCATCTGGTCCTGGCCAAGAAGCCAGCACAGACAGTAGTCCAGGCACGGCCCCTCACACCAGCCCTAGCCCCACTGATGAGCATGGGGCAGCCACAGTTTGGTGTGCACATCCTTGTAGAACCAGCTGTACACTTCTCACATTCTTCTTCATTAAGGAAAGTGCTGCATGTGGGCTTGTAAGTGGCTGGTGTGATGTAGCAGTGGGAATATGTAGATCCTGCCTTCAAGGGGCTCACAGCCCAGCAAATGAAGCCCAAACTGCAAACCTGCGAGCCCACTGAGAGTTGCTGATTTTTCCTGGAAGAGTGTTTCAGGAAAGGCTTCTTTGAGAAGGTGAAATTTGAGCTTAATCCTGTAAAGTTCACCTGCATCTTGGTATGCTAGCCTAGTGTGCTGAGATGGGGGTGAGGAGGGGACTTGATAAAAAGGCAGCTACTAGCTGGGGCTTTTGTCTGAGCAGCCAAAGAGGGAGGAAAGGGCAAGGTTCTTCCTAGTTCTGCCATCTCTGGTGTTCCAGGCAGGTCCTCCCCAACAACACAGGCAGGCCGTAGCCCTGGTTAGCTCCCAAGAAGTGAAGAAGGGTGGCAGATGGAGCTGCCCAGGGTCCCAAAGCATCTTTCTCTGACTCTGCTTCACCCCAGTTCTCTCCTTCAAAGCCACCAGGACTTGGGAAGCTCCACGATTGTAATAAGTTCTCTAACTATTGGCAAATGTAGTTTCCTATGGACTCCCAGGTTGCTTTCCCTTTGGTCCAGTTCTGCCCTTGGGTGCACAGAGGGAAGCATAATTAACTGGCCCCCAAGTCAGGCCTCTCACACTCACCAGCCATCACCTTGTTCACCCCAGTCTGGACCTGTGTTGTTGCGTTATGCTTAGTCGCTCAGTCATGTCCCACTCTTTGCGACCCCGTGGACTGTAGTCCTCCAGGCTCGTCTGTCCATGGGATTCTCCAGGCAAGTACTGGAGTGGGTTGCCATGCCCTTCTCCAGGGGATCTTCCCAACCCAGGGATCGAATGCAGGTCCCCGACATCGCAGGCAGATTCTTTACTGTCTGAGCCATCAGGGAAACCCAGTCTGGACCTCTTTGGTTCAAATTACTTCTATTTTCAGATAAAGGACATAAGGCTGCCTCCAAACATGTCTAGATTCATACCTGTCTCTTCATCCAGAGGACCAGACTTTTATAATGGTGCAAATTAATTCCAGTCAATGAACTGTGTTTTGTCTCCCCTTGCGTCTAATTAAATAATTGGAGGTGGCAAGTTCTGATTTTGAATTTGACTTAGCTTACGGGAGCTCTGACCGTCTTGACAGCTGCTTGGAAATTGCTCTGACTCTGGCTGAGTTGTGGCAGATAAACACCCAGCCACAACCTTGGCGATGCTGCTGTAATTGATTATCGTTGGTGAAAGAGTGGTCTGTGTAAATGGCTTGAATGAGCCTGAGACACTTAGGATATATCGTTCAGCCACAGGGACTCTGATCCACACCAAAGTAAAGCAAAATAACCTCATTATTAACCCAACAGTGGAGCTGGCTCTTGCCTCCAAATGAGTGGTAGTGCCGTTCTTGCTGTCACTGATAATTTTGGAAACCATTAGCCAAGCAGAGATTATTATTTCAAAAAAGGACTCAGACAGGTGGTGGCTCTCACCTTCTTTCCAGGAGCTGAGAGGTCAGCATCCTTGTTTTCAGCTAGAAAGGGGTTAAAGGTCAAGAGAAATTGGAATTATTGCCATGCAAGGAGCCCTCTTGGTGCAGCAATGTGATGGTGTTGTGTGTGGGATCGGCAAGCTAAGGCATTGAGAATTGAGAGTAGAGTAGAAACACGAGCATTTTTAGATATAATTTAAATTTCATGTTTTTTAGTTTGAGGTACATGTTTTTCATAATGTGTTAATAGCTATCAAAGTAATACAGGAAGGTCCATGGATACACAGTAAGAGACAAGGTCCCTGCGCACCTCGATTCTGTCCCCTACTCTTCAGCTCCTTCTGTTATGCATTCTGGTGGTTACCACCAAAATGCTAACAGCCTATTCTGCTATTTCATGCATCTTAAAATAATTTTCAGGCTTCCCAGGTGGTGGTAAAGCACCCCCTGCTGATGCAGGAGACACAAGAGATGTGGGTTCAATCTCTGGGTTGGGCATGGCAACCCACTCCAGTATTCTTTCCTGGAGAATCCCATGGATAGAGGAGCCTGGCAGGCTGTAGCCCATAGGGTTGCAAAGAGTTGGACCCAACTGAAGCAGCTGAGCATGCACTCGCTCACCCAGCTCCATAAAAGCAGAACACAGGGAGAGAAGGGGGCAGGAAGAGGACAGGACCCCGGGTCCCTGCCCTGTGCCATCTGATGCCCAGTTGGCTGTGACGCATGTGGCCCCTTGGTCTATTCCTGCTAAACCCCTTTTGAGTATGTGGTAGGTTTTCCATGAAAGCAGGGGAGAGACATGCTTAGCAAACTCTCAGAGCTCATACGAGAACCAAGCGACAGAGCAGGAATTGGACTGCAAGGCCACTCTGACTGCAAGCCAGAACTTGTCCAATAAATTACCATGAGCTAGTTGAATTCAGAAGCTTTGCCTGACTTCTTTCAGCTTTTGTTGTTCAGTCGTTCAGTCGTGTCTGACTCTTGGCAACCCCTGGTCCTTAACCATCCCTGTCCTTCACCATGTCCTGGAGTTTGCTCAAACTCATGTCCATTGAGTCAGTGATGCCATCCAACCATCTCATCCTCTGTTGTCCCCTTCTCCTCCTGCTTTAATCTTTCCCAGCCTCAGGGTCTTTTCCAATAAGCCAGCTCTTCGAGTCAGGTGGCCAGAGTAGTATCAGCATCAGTCCTTCCAATGGATATTCAGAGGATTATAAAGGAATAAATAAAAGAAATAAAGGAATCCAATTTCTTTAGGATTGACTGGCTTGATCTCCTTGCAGATTTATGAACTGACATTTTCTGGAATGAAATTTTCTTTCACATCTATGATCATTACAAATAAAATCTAGAATAAGGTCCTGCTTAAAGTGAACTCACTCAGTCGTGTCTAATTCTTTGTGACTCCATGGACTGTAGCCTACCAGGCCCCTCAGTCCATGGGATCTTCCAGGCAATAGTACTGGAGTGGGTTGCCATTTCCTTCTCCAGGGGATCTTCCTGACCCAGGGATCGAACCTGGGTCTCCTGCATTGCAGACAGATTCTTTACCCTCTGAGCTACTTAAGGTCCTGCTTAGGCTAATACAAAGTTAATAGCTTTGCAGAAACGTATGTCCAAGGGCCAGTTTGGCAGCTGGTCCTTACATCAGCAGAGGCTGGAGATCTTCCCTCCTGGAGAAATGAGGACCCGGCAACGCTGTCAGTTCTCAGAACCTCTGAGGAGGGTGCAGCTGCCACAGTGTCAAGAGAAGGGACTTCACTCTCGGTTGGTCTCTGTCATCAGATCGTTTTCCCATAACTGAAGGGGAGATTTATCAGTGGCAGAAATAAATTGCATTATATGCCAGCTCTGTCTTTGCAGTCCTGCACATTCTGTCTGTGTAATAACCTGCTATGATTATGTATGAACTTCTAAGTGGGAACAGAGGAGACTTAATTCCATTAAATTTCCCTGGAGATGGGGAGTCTGACTCAGTTCCAACACAAAGCTTCTGTTTGTTGTTGAGCTTTAGTGTTTGGAGCACTATTTTGCAGAGTTGTTGACGGTGCCTTGATGAGATTTTTCAGTTTATGTAACCAGTCCAGGCTCCCCACACTCACAAATGTGAGATGTGGTAACACAAAAGAACTTTCTTCCTTCTGAATGAGTAAAAGGCCCTGCTTTTCCTGCTCCCCAATCTAGGGGATGTGATCTCATGTAATTTCATTTTCCCTCTTTTCCACAGACCAGATTCTTTCTACTGATGCCCAAGTTCTACTAATCATAGACAGAGTTTGCCAATGGTCTTGAATTACACGGTTTTGCAAAGGATGTGAAGAGTGGCAAACGCCACATAGAATCAAGAGACAAGACAAGGGCTCTGGTTTAATCACACAAACTTGTTCTTGGCAATGTTGTCATGGCTGTGTGACTCTTGGGGTGCATAACAAACCCACTGAAGGATCTACACCTTACAAAAATTGGGGTGTGCACCATTTTTAAAGACTTCATTGTATTTGTTACAATATTGCTTCTGCTTTATGCTTTGTGCTCTGTTGTTTTTTCTTTAAGTGATGATGCATGTGGGATCTTAGCCCCCTGACCAGGGATCAAACTCGCACCCACTTTATTTACTGGAAGGTGAAGTCCTATCTGTCGGACTGCCAGGGAAGTCCCAAGGATCTGAAGATTAAGAGATTGGTTCTATTGACCTGAGACATGGTGGGTGAGAAGTTGACAGGGCTGGGAGCAACAGGAGGTCACCCATCCCCTCTGCCTGGCATTCTTGGCCATGCCCTCCTGTCTCGACACACCTGCTTTACCTTTCTCTGCAGACTGCCCCTGCCACACGCTGACCGGTGCTTTCCTGTGACCCCAGCGTCCACAGCCTGAGTCAAGCAAGTGTTGAGCTCAGGTCTGCACAAATGATAGTACCTCTGTCCCTTCTCACACCTCAGAGGGAGGCTCACCTGGATGAGCCAGAGACACATCCGCCTTGGATCCCCTCAGCCATGGCCGAGGAGCAGGTGTCCCGAGGAGTAGGTTGGTTTCTTCCCCACCACAGCCTTCTGCGATGGAGGAGGGATGTTAGCGATGAGTGCTAGGGGAAGAATAATGTCTCCCGGGACTTCCCTGGTGGTCCAGTGGTTAAAACACCACCCTTGTACTGCAAAGGGCATGTGTTCCAGCCCTGGTCGGGGAACTGAGATCCCTACATGCCGCGCGTGGCAGCCAAAAAAGGGAAAAGATTGCAAAAAGCAGAGGAATGTCTCCTCGGATGCCCATATCCTAATCCTGCATCCGTGAATGTCACCTTCCATGACAGGGGGAACCTAGCAGGTGTGGCTAAGTCTTTATTTGGGAGATGACCCTGGACTTAGGCAGGTGGCCTGACATCAACATAAACTCCTCATAGGAGGGAGGCAGGAGGGTCGGAGGCAGAGAGGCCGATGTGACCATATAATCAAAGGCTGGGGTCTTGTGTGAAGAGTCATGGACACCTCTGGAAGCTGGAAAGGCAAGGTTTGCCTGTGGAGGAGGGAACCGGCCCTTCCAACTCCTCCATGTGGCCCAGGGAGGCCCACGACAGACTTTTTATCCCCAGAACTGTAATGTATTTTTGGGGTGGATATTATTGGAATTTGCAGGTGTAATCTAGCTGGGATATATGAAATGCATCCTTTGAATTGTATCCTTCATTTAGGTTTTTCTACTGTAATTTATCCAAAGGGTTTATGAGAAAGGGTGAAGAAGGGAGAAATATAAGGGTCAAACTGTCTTTATTTTTACTGAGAAGTGATTCTGGGTCTGGTGATAGCAGGGTTGTCCCCTGTTTTGAAGAGTGTGTTAAAAAGCTCTATGGACATTGACTAGAAGTGACCGGAATCCCCGCAGGCTGCCCCGTGTTCCATGCCTTCATCTTCCCTGTGAGTCACCGTGAGGCTGAATGGCCCAGATGACTTAACAAGGGAAACTCTTCTTCCAGTTCATGTTCTCTATTGTGAAAACATCTGAGTCCCTGAAGTCAATCTCTGGCACCATGTCTATGCCCTCCAGGCTGAGGACACTGAGGCCCCAGGAAGACGTTGGGAGCACCCCATTTGGATGCTCCAACTGGGCACTGACCAGGGCGGGCATGTGCTTTAGAGGCGGGAAACACATCTGACCCCTGAAATGTGACCAAGGAGAACCTCAGAGCCCAGTAAGGGGTTCCAGCTCCTGGGGGCAGGATGAGGTTCATGGACTCGGTCTGTGTTAGCTGTCTCGGACCAAGCCGCCAGGAGACACCTGCAAAGGGAACTCGGACCCGTCCCGATCCAGGGCTCACACAGCATCTACATGAACCAGGGGAGCCAAATGGGCTTTCTGAACACTTCCACTTTCATCTAATGGCTGCAAAGAACCCCACCGGCTCCTGAGGGATTAGATCTGGGCTTTTGTAAAAGTCTGTCCAATCTTACTGAAGACAAAGTCTGTTTTGCTGAATTATTTAGAATCAGGCAAGATCTTCTGAAAATTTTAATTTGTGGTGTATACACCCGTTCTTCACCTTTGCCTGAGAAAAAGTCAGGTTCGACCAGAAGGAAAAGTTGAACTGTTGGGGATCTTTCAGGGATCATGAGTTCATTGTTCAGGAGAAGGTGGGGGGCCCGGGTATAGATCGAGTCTGACGGCAAGGTTGGCCAGCACTGCACTCTTGGGGCTTCAGAGAAAAAGCCTGACTCACCAGGTGAAGACAGTCAAACAATATCCATCCCACCAGGCACATAGCAGGGCAGGGCAGGCTGTGATCGGAGTGCTCCTATGACATCTGGCCAGGTGCATGCAAACCAGAGGCTAAGAGCCAGCAAGGGGAAGAAGCATTTCACACGTGTGTGGATAAGAAGCTTGACTCGAGGCAGAGAAGCAGGGTATGGGGAGCTTAACAAGGAAAACATCAGGAAAGTCACCCCTGTGGTCCCTCTCTGTGGTCTGAAATGTTTAGCTCATCATGAATCTAAGGATGTGGTTCTTCTGGGCACTCTGAGAATGCATGAGACCATCTCTGATTCTCCAGTGATTTCTGGAGCCCTGTTACTGTTGAGTGGGTACAGCTCAGTGACACTGAATACCTTGTGATGCACAGGAGAGGTGTGTGTTCGGCAGAATAGGAAACATCAGCTAGTCACATCAGAAAACCCCAAATTCTCAGGGGCCTCAGCCAATACATGGTTATTTACTGCTTTCAGGAGTCCCATGAGAGTCTGGGGGCTCCTCCATCCTGGCTCCCAGGTCCCTCTGGATCACATGCCCAGGACACATGCCCACAGATCACTTCTGCCTCCAGTCCCGGGGCCGGAAGCAGTCACATGCCCACAGAGTACCTGCCAGGGAAGAGGGAGACTCAGGGGGCACAGGAAATTTCAGGGAGCCCACTTATGCTGATGTCTCCACAGAAGGGTTGTTCACATCCCTCCAGATATCCACTCTCTTGCTGAGACCCAAAGCCTGGAAAAGCCTTCCAATCATCCGTAGGCTAAAATTATACCATACTTCATGTGGAAACACAAGTGAATTCTTGCCCAGTTTTAACAAACACCGAAGCAGGAATTGGAAAACCAGGTAACGAGGGGAGGTGACACTGTGTTTTGAAACTTTCTCAGAAGCTGGTCACCAGCTTGGGAACCTATGGCGCCAGTGAGAAACCTGCTAATATTTGCTTTGTGAATAAACACTCAGCCTTTTTTCTTTTTCTGTGTGTCCATGGGTAATTCTGCACATGGGTGCAAGAAACTGATTCCTTAGGCCTAAACAGTTCTGGTTTGAAATACAGACAACTGTTATTTATCTTTGTATTATCGTTAAGGGCATAGCTTTTGAAAAACTACACGTATGGGTAGATATATCATCTATTGATTTCATTTCAGGATAGAGATATGGGCACTGTGTTGTATTCATATTAAGGGGGTGCACAGGTCTGATAAGCTTGAGAACCACTGTTTTAGAAGGATTAACTTGGTGCTCTGTGACGACCTAGTTGGGTGCGATGGGGGATGGTGGAGGAAGGTCCAAGAGGGAGGGGAATGTATGTATACATATAGCTGATTCACTTCCTTTTACAGCAGAAACTAACACAACATTGCCAAGCAATTACACTCCAGTGAAAAACTTTTTTTTTTTTTTAATTTAAAGATGCTTTGGGCTTAATTTAATGCCAGTATGAGGGAGGAACCTGATAGGATAAATATGAAATCAGGGGAAAATGCACACTTAAAGAAGCCTGCAAACTTAGAGGCAGGAAAGCCCCTCCGAGAAGAAACTCTGTAGTCAGCCCAGTCCAGGAGTGATTGAAGGGCTTACTTGGTGGCTTAGATGGTAAAGAATCCGCCTGCAATGTAGGAGACCCCGGGTTCAATCCCTGGGTCGGGAAGATTCTCTGAGAAGGGAACAGCAACCCACTCCAGGATTCTTGCCTGCAGAATTCCTTGGACAGAAGATCCTGAAGGGCTACAGTCCATGGGGTCTCAAAGAGTCGGATGTGACTGAGTGACCTAGCATTCAAAATATGAAGCAGCGGCCAGAACAAGGACATCAAGGGTCTGGGCAGAGGTGAGAAGTAACCTGGATCTCATGACTGATGCTGCGGTACTTAAAGCTCAGAAATGTTCCTCAGGGCCCAACTCAGGGCAGGGTCACTTCTGGTTCAGAGATAGAGCTAAGAGGCCCATTTATCCCTTATCTTAGAGCCCACACCAGAAGCTGCAGGCAAAGGGGCTGCTGAAAGAGCACAGAATGTGTGGACAGAAGTTCCAGAAACTGTCCCCAGGACCCTAAAGGACCTCTGAGCCCAAGATGCAGTGTCCCTCATGCCAGTTATACATGCAATGTGACCCTCCTGAATAATACCTGATGCCCGGCATGTTAGGAAAACACTGATTGTACTCAGAGAACTCAGTTAAGTAGGCAGGAAACAGAATTACATATTTTAGAAAGATTTTCATGCAAATGTTTAAATGCAATTTTGGCTGTAAAGTACATTTATATCATCTAGAACATTTAGTTCCTGGCTGATGCTGGATGCACTTTTTCATCTTTGGTTTTACTATTAAAATAATAAAAGCTGGGTGAGGACACCGGGTCTCCATGCTTCAGTCCGACTGTGACAGGAGCAAGTTCCTGGGAAGGTGGACCAGAGATGCTGAACCTGCCCCGACCCTCGGAATGCAGGTCTGGGGGTGGCCGTGATGCAGCAGAGGAATGATTCTCCAGTCAAGCATGGTGGCTCCTTGGCCATGTCCCCCTGGATCTCCTCATCCCTCTGATGGACCCTGTGCCCCTCGGCTGGCCTGGCCTTCGACAGCTGCCCCTGCAGCTTCTTTCAGGGCAGCCAGCAGGTGATGGCATCCCCAGGGTGCAGGGCATAAGTGCCCTGAGTTTAACTCCCTGTGTCACAGTGGAGCTGCCTGGCTGTGCAGAAATGACAGCCCAGCCCCTTTCCCCAGGAGAGGATCCAAACTCAGCGCTCCCTTCAGGGTCAGACTGAGCCTGAGACTCTGCCCAGAATTGCAAGCATCCTGCCTTCATCCTGCTTCCCCCCAGCCCCCTCAATCCTCAGGGACTCTTCCCTAATGCATAGACACTAACCAATCACTGCCTAGCATCTGCTCTGGGGGAACCTGACTTCAGACAGGAGATGAGCAGATGATTACCTGCAGGAGTAGAATCCCTGCTTTCATTCAAAGCACAGGATCATCTGTTTTGCTTCATTTTATCCAAGCAACCCCCTAAAGAACAGTCTTAATCCCAGCGTCCTGTCTCTTTACCATGAAACCTGGGATGCGGCAGCTGGTGGAGAATGCAGAGGTCTGGTGCCTGGAGGCCCTGCTGTGTCTGAGACCATCTGCCAGTCTGGACCAGATGCAGATTCCCACGGCAGGTGTCCTGACTCCAAAATGAGTAAAGTGAAGTCGCTCAGTCCTGTCTGACTCTTTTTGACCCTTGGACTGTAGCCTACCAGGCTCCTCCATCCATGGGATTTTCTAGGCAGGAGTACTGGAGTGGGTTGCCATTTCCTTCTTCAAAGGATCTTTCCGACCCGGGGACTGAACCCAGGTCTCCTGCATTGTCAGCAGACGCTTCACTGCCTGGATCTGATGGGTGTGCAAGTCTAACTTTCAGTTTGAAAATTCTAGGGTCTCTTAAGTTGTCTGATCAGGTAACCCTACAGATAACAGTGATAAATATGTGTATATGTCTAGATATGTATTTACATATCACATACATATGTGTATAGGTACACTTTACTAATGTTAACATTTTATCTACATTTAAAACATCCCGGAATAGACTATGACATGAAGAACACTTTAAACATTTAATTTATTTACCAGCAGTACAACATCTTTTAGTAATGATGATAATATTTTAATGAGAGCAATAGAATCAAGTATGCTTCAGAAATTTTGAAATAAAAATTTAACCTTCTGTAATATAGCAATTTGAGAGTATATTTTATATTGATTTATTTTTATATTTAGTTTCAAAGGCTGTCAGAGCAGACAAAAATATCTTACATGTGTAAAACACTGCTTATATACTCTAAATCTTAAAATTCATTTTTGATCCTTCCTACTTTTAAGTTACCCTCCTTCATATTGATTTTAATGAATAACTTTATAACACATGAAATCTTTTCATTTGGAAGTTTTTTTTTTTTAATCTGAATAATGTGTAGGTAAGAGTGACACTGAGGTAACACACTTCCTTCATTCTTAATAACAAAATGATGTGGCAAAGCAGTTTTTCCAGTATTCATCTCACAGTGCCTCTCTGTATGATGAGCGCTCTTCAAGAGACTTATTTACAAACCGGAAATGGATTCACAAGCTTAGAGAACAAACTTATAGTTACCGAAGGGGAGGGATAAATTGGGAGCTTGGAATTGACATATATATACAGCTATATTTAAAATAGACAACCAACAAGGATCTATTGGAGAGCACAGGGAACTTTGCTCAGTTTTCTGTAACAACCTAAGTGGGAAAAGAAATTGAAAAGGAATGGGTACATGTATATGTATAACCGAATCACTTTGCTGTACACCTGAAACTAACACAATGTTGTTAGTCAACTACACTCCAATATAAAATAAATCTTTAAAATTGGAGTAAGTAGCTTCTTTGTGGAGAAGGCAATGGCAATCCACTCCAGTACTCTTGCCCGGAAAATCCCATGGACAGAGGAGCCTGGTAGGCTGCAGTCCACGGGATCACAAAGAGTGACTGAGCGATTTCACTTTCAATTTTCACCTTTCACTTTTATGCATTGGAGAAAGAAATGGCAACCTACTCCAGTGTTCTTGCCTGGAGAATCCCAGGGACGGGGGAGCCTGGTCGTCTATGGGGTCGCACAGAGTTGGACACGACTGAAGCAACTTAGCTGCAGCAGCTTCTTTGTGACTCATCATCGGAAAACTGGCTCCACCTGGAAGAGGTGGGTAGTGTACGTTGACTCTTCTGGAGCACACGCTGACAGCCTGGTGACCGTCGAGCTGTTCCTTTTAGCGACAGAAGCCCGCCAGTGCCGGGAGCTGGTGGGACGGCCAGGCTTCACCTGCCGCAGGTGCTGTGGGGACAGAAGGCCCACAAGTCCTCGGGACAGGGTAGGCTGGGAGTGTCCCCTTCCATCCTGAGCTAGGGAGAGGAGCCGTGGTTGGATGAGAGACTGCAGGTGTGTTAGTTAGGGATAAATGTTCTTGTGGGCTTCCCAGGTGGCGCGAGTGCTAAAGTACCCAGCTGCCAAAGCAGGAGACCCAGGTTCGATCCCTGGTAGGGAAGATCCCCTGCAGGAGGGCGTGGCAACCCACCCCAGTATTCTTGCCTGGAGAATCCCATGGACAGAAGAGCCTGGCGGGCCACATACAGCCCTTGGGGTTGCACAGTCAGACACGCCTGAACCGACTTAGCACACACACGCACGCATGAACTTTCTTGTACCTAAAAACGAGCCTGAGGCAGTAACTGAAAGTAACAGGAAAATCATGGAAAATTTCTCTGAATTTTAGTCCAGGAATAAGAAGGGAATCTGACCAAGTGTGCTCAGAGTTGGAAGTTAGAGGAAAGTGAAGCAGTTTCCTCCTGGGGCCCACAGCTTTACCTGTCAACTAAACCATCCACGATCTTCAGTTCTGCTGAATAATTATGCCAAGAGCTTTTTCTTCACAGTTATACTTCAGGACAAAACCCCAGTGGTGCAGATCCCATAGTTTGAACACTAGACCCTTAGAACCACTGTCTCTGAAGTCCTGGGAAAACCAAGAACCTTGTAAAACATTGGGCCTCCCTGGTGGTTCAGCTGGTAAAGAATCTGCCTACAATGTGGGAGATCTGAGTTCGATCCCTGGGTTGGGAAGATCCCCTGGAGAAGGGAAAGGCTTCCATCAGAATCACAGTGGCCGCCTAGTCCTGCTGCCCCCCGACCTCACCATCAGCAGCCCCGTCGTGAGCTGTGCGTGTTTCACAAGCTGTTTGGGGCTGTTTGGGGCTGTCTCTCCCATGACTCCACCCTGCCCCCTGTCCCTTTCACCCTGTCCCCTGTCCCTTGGCCCCTGTCCCCCATCCCCTGTCCCCCTGTCCCTTGCCCCCATCCCCTGCCCCC